>VWYI01036446.1:657-41180 GCA_013399455.1 Anthoscopus minutus | reverse complement strand
TACAAGAGACAGAAACAACTCATCCCAGCAGCCCAGTGGCAAGGGATGTCTCCAGCCTACAGACACTGAAGATCTAGTGCTTGTTCCAAACCTGCCTGCTGCCACACTAGAAGAGTATATTACCCCCAAGGCCATTCTTAAAAGAAGAGGGTTTTCTCTAAGGAGTTTTCATATTTTCTGCAAACACATCTATTAGCCTTCTAGAACCAGGTAAGAGCCAGCAAAGATGTATCCCCGCTCTAGAGCTCCAAAGGTAGGAAACCCAGCCCCACTGATTAACTACAATAGCTCAGTGCCTGCTCAGGATAAAGTATCCACTTGCTGGCTTCTGATGCTCCCCACTTCAGGGACTACATCCAGGGGCTCTATATCCTCCCCACTCTGCAGGAGAATATTGCTGGAAGACTAGAGCCTGTGTTCTGCTGGCTGCCATCCTAGAGGAACATCTGCAGAGCATCACTGTGATTCAGCATAATCTGAATTCCTGGTTTTACTACATATATCATACTAGTAGAGCTGAACCCAACTGCCAATACATGAATTCAGCTACATGGTCAGTAAAATGGTTCTCTCTGATAGACAGGAGGGAGGGATGGGGGTTCTGGAAAAAAAATTCAGACCACGAAAACTCAACTTTCCACAGTAAGTCTTGCCAAAATAAGCATTAGCTTCTTGCTCCTCCTCAAGCGCTTCGAAATATCTTCCTAAACATACTGATAAATAGCACTGAAGTAGTAAAAACCAATCTACTCAAATTCTACATCTGCATTAGCCTTGTGTAAAACAACAAAAAGGTTAACTTTCAGTTTCTACAAACGAGGTATTATCTTCCAAGTTGTTCTTGCCAGGGACTTGAGCTATTAAGCCGCTTGCGCTGGCTCCTATTTCAGCTCAGAATGGGATGAAGAGACAGCGTCGCTTCATTTGCTTCTGTGGTTGCCCAAATGTGGACAGCTACAAGAGCACAGCATGGGAATGCTAACAGGGAAAGGCGTAAAGTGGGAGCTTTATCACTCACCTCAACCACAGTGGTTTCTCTAAACACTAAGAGCTGAAGTATAAAAGTGAATGTCAGGAAGTGTTCAAATTCACATTTGTTTTGGACATCAAGAAATAAATTGTTTTGGACATCAAGGAATCAAACTTCTACCAGCAGACTGGTACAGTATAGTACACTCTCAAGCTATAGTACAGTAGAGTAAATTCTCAAGCTTGGAATAAACCTCAACTTCAAAGATGGTCCTGGAGTTATTCTGATTCTTCTATTCATTCTTTCTATTAAGTATTTGAAGTCCACATCACCTTTCCTTCTTGCTCAGACATCTCTGAAGAACCAACTTACTGTTGCTAGATGTGCAAGGCTGACTCTCAGCAAATATAATCCTTTGAAGAGCTACATGGACTTGAACCAGCTTCTTGCTGGTCCCACAGGAGCCCTCCCAGTTGCAGACAGAGAAGGGGAAGTCATCAGAGCTGCCCTGACCAAGCACATAAGGAAGCATCACAGTCATGATGAGTTGGCAAGTTTACAGTGAGTTTGGGGAAAGGAAGCACTTTACCAGAGCTCTGAAAGAACTCCCTGAATAAAGTTTCTAATGAGAACTGACAAAGCCAGGTGCTCAACTGGAGGCAAGACAGACCTGAAGAAGCCTTAGTGTGGTGAGACCTCAGGTAAGTAACATATATTAAAAGTATAGGTAAGCATACTTTATGAGTCAGTGAGGCTATGTATATGCTTGAAGATAAACACCTGATTTAAATGTGCCAAAGCAGTCTGTACTTTCCAAAACAGTGAAATTAAATGCAGCCTTTCATTTTCTATAACCAAGTCACCTCATATAGCTCCTTTGAAGAAGATGCAAATTTTTCCTTGAACAGTATTTAAATTATTATATACATATGTACACACACACAAAATATATGCACATAAAAGCTCTAACAAATGTTTACAAGTTTCTCTAGTAAAATGACCTGATGTATATCCACAATGAACAGGCACAGGCCCAGCAGTATTCCCATATTAACAGTACCTGTAGAGGCAGACACTACACTGTCATGACCACTGACATTTTGATATTCTCAGATTTACAACAAACACTAGTCTTCCTCTCCTCCCCCACCTTCCTACTGCCAAGGAAAACACTGATTTTCTCATGTTAACAGAGGGTATTCCTGGAAACAACAACAAAAGCACAAAAATAAGTTAACCCATAATGACTTATTGTTCATGCAGTCCTTCAACCTAATTGCTATTACACATGAGTAAGTGGCTATTAGAGCATTTACTGGACTTTGAGCTGCACTTTCCAGAGGTAGAACCCCAAAGAAACCCATTATTTTTTTCAACGGAAACCCACACTACACAACTACATCAACATTAACAGTAAAAGTACAATCAGTCAATGCAGACTGCGTACTGCCAAAAAATTGCAAAAGTGCCTTCATCAGTCCCCCTTCCATACCCTCCCCAATAGTCAGGAGACAATCTCAAAAAACTTTTCTGCTTCAGGAGGTCAATAGCATATGAGGTGTTGCTGACATGCATTAACTGAGGCCCGTTTAGACAGGCATACTAAAGTTTTGGATTTTTTTTTTAAATACAGGTTTCTTGGCAAGGGCAATCCAGAGATAAAGCTATTTGACTGTCTAGAACATATGGACAGCAAATGGAGTCATTTTATCAACAGAATGAAAAGAAGATACTATGCTGAGGAATATTTTCAAGAAAAGTATGTTTTATTTTAAGGTATGTTTCTCAAAGACAGGTAAGCTCAGTTGCACTGTATAGCACAGATACATATTCTAAAGCATCTTTCAGCTCATCTGTTTGTGCCCATTCACTGGAAGAGATCTTTTGTATGCCAGAATCCATGAAATGATAAATTCTGTGGACAAGCCTTTACTCTGCATCTGTCCAGAATTGCTGAAGATGAGTATTTAACACAGTTTTGGAGGACAAGGTAGCATACTATTTGCCTCACAGAATTCAGTGCTCAAAAGTTACCACCGCAGGCCCTAACAGCTGTAACTCTCAGTGTGCTAAAGGATGCCAAATCCACTTTCCCTGAGCAAACATGGATACCAACAGGTTTCAGATACTGTACTGGGTTTGTGTGGCAATATTTTAATAGTGGAGCTGCTACAGGCATGGTTTCTGTGAGAAATTTCCCTCATGTCAGACAGCATCAATGCCAGTCACCCTCAAGAGAGACCTGCCGCCGGCCAAGGTTGATCCCATCAGCAACCATGGTAGTGCCGCTGGAGTAACAGCGGTAAGAAGCGGGGTGAAAAAAGCTGCACAGCAGCAATTGTGGGTGGAGAGAGGACTAAGAAAGACTGTGTGAAAGGAACAGCTCTGCAGACACCACGGTCACTAGAAAGGAAAGGGCAGGATATTATCCAAGCACCAAAGCCAAGATTCCCCTGCAGCCTTTGGTGCAGCCCATGGTGAGGTAGCTGTGTTCCTGCAGCCCATGGGGGTCCTGAATTCCCTGTTAGCCAGTTATTCTTTCACAAAAAGCCCATATCAGAGCAAAACTTGGGATAAGCAAAGTTCAGCTTAACAAAGCAGGAAGTTACTGTGGCTTGTGCAGACACAGAGGAGCTGACCACAGCATTTATTATCAAGTGAAGCACTGTATCAGTCATGCCTTTCGAAACTTCATCATTCTAGAGTCTCACCAAGTAAAGGCAGAGGTGACTTCTGAACAGCTAGTCCTTTACAAAGTGTTTGACTGTATTTTCATGAAGCCATGCACAAAGTTATCATCTTCACTCATAATGAGCAGTTCTGGCAGTCACTCATACAGATTTCTTACTGTAGACTAAAGCACAGTCAGAGCTGCCACAAATTCACATCTCCAATTTAGCCACACACCAAAACAAGTACTGCTGGCTCTGCAGGCAGCAGATGTGAGCTGTGACTGGATTCTGTGGTTAAGAGAGATCTGTCACTGGCGCCCACAGAACCAAGGACTTTGGCTGAAGAGAGTTGGATTTATAGTTGCTCAGTATTTGGACTCTCCAATAATGGAGAAAAAAGAAAATATTCATGTATGAGACACAATTTACACAGGATGAGATTCAGCTCCATTGGCTGTCTGCTTTAAACATGCAATTTGTTTCCCAATAATATTAACATACGTTGAATTTTTCCAGAACTTGATTTTATCTATCACTATTTTTCCAATGGTTCTGCTCATCAACGGAGATCACACAGTCTAGCCACCTTGCTCACAATCAGAGCACAGCAAACAGAGAATGCTTTGGCTCTTTTTAAACCGTCTGAACTGTGCAGTTGGAGGAAAAATACAAGAATTCTTTCACCACTTTATCCCCACACAGACCCTGCTTTTGGACAGGGCACAAATTACTGCCTTGATCCTTCCCTTCTAGCAGAATACACACTCCATCCTAGTGGCTTCAGAGAATATTTGCCAAAAACAAGGATTTCCATAATTCTTCCAACCTGTTCCAACTGCTCTCCATAGAGGGAACAGAAAATGGAAGTTATCAATCTACCTGCTCTAATCATGAATCTTAACTCTTAATTCCCTTAATTCCCTGAAACAGACTTTTTGAGATACTTTTCAATGAAAAATGAACTTCAGCAAATTCTTAAGTCTTTTTGAAGTGTTTCAGAAGTGTGCATGATTCTAATGAAAAGTTCACATCTGCACGTACAAGAAAACATTTTAATTGAGAATACTCTGTTCTTAAAATCTCACAATAGGATTTTGTTCTGATAATTCCTCTTCCAGGACTACATTAAAAAGTAAGAAAAAAAGTAGTATGATTTCAGGCTGTGGTGGGTCTGACTGGGATGGAGTTAACTTTCTTTGCAGCAGCCCATATGGTGCTGTGTTTTGGCTCTGTGGCTACAGCAGTGCTGACAACACACCAGTGTTTTGGCTGTTGCTGAGCTGTGCTTGCACAGTGTCAAGGCCACCTCTGTTTCCCACTACACACCCACAGCCAGGCTGAGGGTGGGCAAGAGGCTGGGATGGGACAACGATGGGACAGCTGACTCAGAGTGACCAGAGGGTTATTTCATGTAATGTACCCTTAAATTCATAAATAAAAACTGGGATAAAGGAAGAAAAGGATTTTTTTGTTTTCAAGCAAGTTTTTTGGCTCTTTGGAGACTGGCTGAGTATCAGTCTGCCATCACTTGGTGTGCTGTGTCCCTTGCTCTGCTTGTTTTTCACCCCCTGAGCCCACCTTTTCTTCACCTATTAAATTGTTTTTTAACTCAGCTCAAGAGTTGTCTTTTGTTCTTCCTATTTTCTCCTCCATTTCCCTGTGGAGAACTGCTGCAGCAAGTGAGTTAGAAGCTGTGTGGGTGCTTGGCTTCTGGCCAGGGCGAACTGACCACAGCCAGTCAAATTGAAAACCCATCACAGACTGCTATACTCTCTTCTCAGATTCTGATCTAGAACTTGTTCCAGTGTTCAGTGTCTACAAAAACTCTACTTCTCTAGATACTTGTAGGGCACTTTACCTCCAAATATCTGAGCTGAGTATAATCCTCATCCCAGCTCTACAGTCTGAGGAAGAGGTAAAGAAATGCAGGTGACTACAGGAAAAGATTTTCAGAGTTGATTAAAAATTTTGGCTTCATTTGCAGAAAGCACATTTACACACAGCCATCTTTTAGTAGGAACCTGAAGGCTTCCCTCAGCTCAAAAACAATCCCTTCACAAGTTTAAGAACTTTACTGGCCTCCCTATTACTGCCCCTCCAAGTACTGTTTTCACAAATATGTATCTCACCAGCAACCAGCAAGTTTCCTTATTCTCAGGGCTACAAGGCATCATTCTGGTGTGGAGCATCAAAGTGCAGCTGAAAAACCAGCATCTTTCACAGAAATCACTGCTTCTGAGAAAACCCTGTGCTGTGTAACACTGCTGACAAGGGTGGAGATGCTTCCAAGATACCTCGCTCTCTAGGCAGCCCATCTGTTTCTGACAGCTCAACTTCTGGTCAGCAACTGACCTGATGAGTCACTCTGCTTGTACTGTACAGAGCTCAGAGCCAGACAAGCAATATTTCATCATGTACTTGGCCACACTTGCGATTAGCAGATGCACAAGAACAACTCTGGGCACGTATCTTTTCCTTCTTTCCTTTGAGGAAGTCACATAGCTCATCACTACTGAGTTTAGCATGCTGAATTATTAACTACCAGATTGATTCTATTTAGCCACTCCCTGTGATCTTTCTACTACCAAAAGCTTTGAAAGTTTGCCATGTGGCAATTCTGTGTAAAAAGTCTGAAGCAAAAAGGAAATCTTTAAGAAACAGTGTAACTGCCTACACCAAAGAAATAGGGCGCATGAAGTGAATAATGCACAAATGAAGTGAGTTCTCCTTCAATCTATTTGTTATAATGCCTGCACTTTTCAGAAACTTCAATACATAAGCGTATTTATCATTCTGGCCCTCATGCTTAAGTGCAGGAGTACTGTTATCTCATTTTACAGATTTAAAATTGAGGAATTAAGTGATTCAGTGATGATTTCTCAGGAAGCCACTCGCAGGGGACACAATCCAGTGTCCCTAAGTTGCAAGGAAACTGGAGAACCTTACAAGCATTTGAAAAAAATGGTCATCTCCTTTAGAATCACACAGAAGGATGAGGTCATTAGTCCAAATGTTAGATTCAGGATTGGAACAGACTTAGCTTATGATTTTTAACATGCTATACACAGAGAAACTGCCTCCTTTGGACAAAATGGCAAAAGGAATTATTTGATATGTTCAAACAAATATTTTCTTCAAAACCAGTGACACAAACCATGGGGTTTAGGCCATCTCTAAAATAATGCATTTTCAGAGACTCTTTCTCAGTTTTGTAGTCTATATGCGTATCTAATATTTTTTAATTACTATAAAGCTACTCTATCCCACTACCCTCTGAACATTACTTTGGACTACACTTGGTGTGATATGACCTCAGAATACCAGTTCAGACACCAATACCAGAACTTTCAGTTGCAAGCCATGCTTCTTCACCACATCAGTGGTTCAAGCAACTAGAAAAGATGAGGAGATGGTGAGGAGAAGCAGTAGGACCATAAGCTGGCCAACTTACTGACATAGCGAAAGAAGACAAAGGAGAGAAATTTATACAGAATGGTAAAAGTTAGACTCTGGAGACAAAACTGCCCCATCCCTGGGATTGTTCAGGGCCAGGCTGGATGGGGCTCTCAGCAACCTGTCTAGTGAAAGGTGTTCCTGGCCATGGCAGGAGGCTTGGAACAAGACAATCATTAAGGTCCCTTCCAATCCAAGCCACTCTATGATCTCCATATGATTCAGCTTCCAAGATGTTCAAATAGACTGCACTGCTATGGTAAAGAGCCCTTGAAGTTCCTGGCTTCTGGTTCCTGCACTGATAGACCTCTAAGTGAAGAACCTTCCTATCTGAATGATCAGCAAAAAGAGCTAAAAAGTATCTTACCACTGCAAATGACTCCAGTTTCTGTTCCTACTTTTCTATCTTCTCCAGTAGACCGTATCTCATGCAAAAATAGCTGGAAGTAAAAAAAAAAACAAGTGCTTAATTTTTTTCTTGATTTGCTTTACTGTCTCCTCACAGGAGACTTCTGTGAAGAAAACTTCCCTCACTCCTTTATTGCTGTAGTCAATTTGTGGGGGTGCACTTACCTGTTTTACAGGGCTTATCTTTTCTACTGGCCTATCTTCGCTGCCATGAAAGCTCAGGCAATCACCTAAGCCTCACTGCTGGTCTCATTCTTGACCACACATACAATTCTCCCCTGAAACAAACCCATTTTCAAAGCACATATTTTAAGCTCAAACTAGCCAGCACATGGGATGTGCAGAAAGATGAACTTAAACAACGAAAACTATTTTACCATTAACCCAAGAGAGCCACAGGTGCAATTACAGTAACATAGCAGTTACTAATCAAACCCCTCTGAGCAGTACTAGTGCAGTTTCACTGTGGCCATTCTCCAGAAACAACATTATCATCTCAAGAATACTAACTCAGATGAAACAAAGCGAAACCCAAAGAGTGACACCAGCACTTTGTTTGCAATACAAGGCCTTTGCTGATTTGCATATAAATCTCAGAGGAATTGTCCCCAAAGTTAAAGACACACAACCACACGGATATCTGAATGCCTATTTGCATCTATACACAGATGAATGGAAACTTATCTCCCAATTTCATTAGTGCAGAGAAGTAGTTAAGTTTTGTATTCTCTTGTGCTGTTGTGAGGAAAAGGCAGTCATGGTCTATGGCTTACCATGCATGCCAGATAGAAATTATTCCTCTTTGGCAGCTATTAAGTGAGTTGCACACTGGTGCTTGTTTGCTTTTTAATAAGATCTGTTTAGCAGTCCCTCAGCTAATCCTAAAAGAACACTGCAATGTTTCTGAACATCCTGACTGCTGAGATCAGCCTCTACTAAGCCACTATGACTAGACTGTCTTTAGAGGCAAATTTTTCCTTCTGTACTACAAAATACTCCATGTACAGACTAGAAGTGTGTGACTGCTGTCATATTTAATTTGTTTTATCCTTATTGAAACTACATATTCTGTCAAGGCCAAAATGAATTTTAGACTGTAAAAGTCCTGTCAGCATCACAGGTTTTAGTTTAAAGCAAGGCACAAAGCTCTTAATTGCTTCTGCATCCAAAACAGTCAGGTGTTCCCTGAAGCACTTCACCTGGCAAAGGCTCCCACAACAAAGACTCTCACAGCTTATGACCCAAAGTCCATTACAATCTAAACACACATTTCTACATGGCTTGCTGAGTCACAGTTATGTTCAAAATCAAAGGAATGAATAGAGCAATTTAAAATGTGATGCTTCGATGAAGAAATACAAGTACTCACACATGTCAGTGTTAAAGAGCATTCATTTCTGGGTGCTGGAGTCTACACAACAGGCACAGATCCATGAGATGAATAGAGGGGCTGGAAACTTGGCGAGGGAAGCATACCCAATTCCTTGCCTTTGGGCAGAATACCCCAACCAAGCACTGGGGAGCCCATGTGATGGCCTTACCAGAAGTTTTTACTTTGGGGCAAGCAAGGGCAAGACTTGGCTGTTTCCCTCAAAGGGACAAAAGGAAGGGCTGAGAACTCATTTTGTCCAGTGAGCATCTGAATCAAAACAGAGAAGACAGCAACATTCCTAACAGCTACTGCATTTCTTATGCCAACATACAGACATTTAACTCCTTCCAGTACTGCCCATAGTCTGCAGGAAGTATTTTTAGGATTTAAACATAGAAAATCACATCATGGACACTACTGCATTGAGGCATCCTAGTGATTCTTCTTTTTCCTGTATCACATCACCTGTCAAACCCCAGTTTTGATCTTTTTCAAACAAGGCTACAGAGGAGAATCCTCTCCAACTTCACTGGAAAACTAAAGCTTGAAAAAAATCAAATGGGAAAAGCTTTATAACTTAAAAAAATATTTTTTCCTCCTGCTCAATGGGTTCTTTTGACAATTTTTGTCCTATGGTCAAGAAATATGGTCACTGGTATGAAATTATTCAAGCTAGAATTATAATTGTTGCCCCTTGAGAGCAATTATTGAAAACTATTTTAAAAGACAAAGGAACATAAGCCAAAAATTGAAGTCCAAAGTTCTTGTTTTGCACCACCATAAAGTAACAAAGTAGACAGCCAACTGTACACTACATGTAAAATTACAAATCCTCCCCATTTTACTGGGCGCAGTAAAGATTTGTTCTTTCCAGGCAATACCACATCTATAAAATTTGACCAAATGAGATGTATTACTTTGAAAAAAATTAATTAACTCTACAGGACATCTTTCCACAGTTTCATCACCTTCCTAAATCACCACTTTGTCTTTACTCAATGGTCCATGACATGTTATCAAACAGTATGCAGGATAAAATGACTCAAGGGCAGAGAAAGGAAATTGAGAGTAAAGGTACAACAGTTAAAAGGAAACTTATTTCACTTTTGCATCATCATGGAAAGTTCAAGGTAATTTCCCATGATAGTGAAAGGTCAATTCTTGAAGTGATTTTTATTCTCAGACAACAAAAAGACCCTGAAATAGGAAGGCGTGCTGTGACTTGGTGCAGACCTTAGAACACAGACTGAAAAACAGTGGCCCATATTCCTCTGTGGCAGATCCATGGCTGATGAAGGCCACATGCATAGACATGATACCTTCACACAGAACCTTCAAAACATTGTCCACTGCAGAGTACGAAGAGGGAAAAAGAAGAGCTTCAGATATCACATCACCAAACCACACATCCACTAGAGCTCTGTGACAACTGCACCAAAACCAACATAAGCCCAAACACTTGCCAGGAATCAGTGCTCACCACAGTGCTACAGCCCTGCAGAACATACAAATAAATCAAGCATTTTCATCTCTCCCCATCTTGAGCTGTGACTTTTCTGGTAGTTCCCTAATCCTAGTATTAATGTGATCTGTGACAAGAGAAGAACCAGACGTTTAAATCTAGATTAGAACAGCTATTCATTGTGACATGACCCTTAATGAACCTAAAGAGCAGAATCAAAGCCCAACATGAGCTATGTAACACTCTAGATTGGAGTCCTCATCATACAGGAATCTTTTTCTCTTCAGAAGAGTAAAACAAGGCCTTTGACCCTTTTTCTTCTGATGCCTAACCCTGACCACAGCCTTAACCTAGGATTTCATAACACACCCATCACACAGAAGAGCTCAAAAACTCTAACACTGCACTATTCTAATTCCACTGTAGACCCATGAGCCCTCTAGACCTTAACAACAAACATAACCTGCAATCCTTCCATTCCCAAGTAAATATCCTATACAAATAGGACTGGCATACCTGTGCAAAATACTGCACTAAATATATCCTGTATTGTATATAGTAGCTATAGTAGCACTGCAATCAACTGGAAGTTGTCGAGTCTGTTAAGAATAGTTTGGCTTCTGTTTTGGGCTGGTTTTTTGCTTATTTTTAAAAAATATTAAAAGCTAAGTTTATGGTGGAATTGGAGACATACTGCGCTGGGATGAATGCTGATAGCAAAAGAAACGTTGCATAACAGACAGCTAGCTTTCATTCCAGGATATTTCTTTGGTGAGGCCACTGATGGAACATCTAGGTGAGAAGAAAGTCAGCACAAGGCAGGGGATCTTCTGAATGTTGATATGAACAAGTGGAAAAGCTATTTACAGTCTGCTGGTCCACACACAAAAAAGTGAGATTTTGTTGATGATTATGGGGCTAGGGTTTTTTGGTCCTTTTCTGGGTTTTGATTTTGGCCTCCCTAGTGAGTCACGTTTCCCTAACTGCCAATGCAGCTGTTTAGCACATGGAAAGCCTCAAACCTCACTTTCTTTGACAGCCAGACCTTACACTCTCAACCTCACGCCCAACACAGACTGTAAATTCTGATGTAGTCAAAGTAAATCAGGGTTTCTCCTTGTCTGTCACTGCTACACTTCAATACAGTGGTAAGATCCTGTCAGTAACAGTCAATTAGTAACAACAACTTCCACAGATGAAGTCTGCCTGTCTTTAAACCAAGATGCTCCATTTTGTGCACTGCAGTTTCTAACCCTGGACAGGGCATGCAGTGCAAAGTGCACTCAGCATCCAGCCTTCAGAGTACAATTCATATTGACATTTACAACGGGCACTTCTTACTGCAGCAAAAGATGTGTATAATTAAAAAGCAGCATAAGGCTTCCTATCTAAAACAATTCTCATCTGGTAATTGCCTGAGATCATATAGCAAAAGAATCTGTTTGCATCAGGATTGGGAAACAACCAAATAAAAGCTCAGGACCGAACCACCTCACATCCTATACCAGATTTCTGTTCAGTTACACACGTCAGACAATGATATCATTGCTCATTCATTACACAGAAGCAGAATGACCGTCTTAAGAGTTGTTACCTATCTCAGCCTGGACGTGATTAAAAAAAAAGGATACCTTTCATTTTGCAGAACTCTTTGGTGGAGCAGGGATAGCAAGAGAATAGCTACTCAGACATATATGCTATTATCAAGCTCTCTGAGCGCCTACGTACTTTGTAAATTACAGCTTTAGTTTCAGCTAATTGAAATTATATGATTTTTTTCTGAAACACATGAGCCCACACGCCAAAATTACTCTCCTTAAGGGCAAGCGACAACTTCTGAAGCTACATTTGGAAATATTAAAAAAATGATATGACATCCTTAGCCAAATGGTTATGGTAGCTCACTATTATCATAACTAAAGAAAATACTCCCTAACATATTCTAAGCTAAGATTTGCCTGCTTTTCCCTGCCTTGTCCTAAGAATGCACATGAAGTCTATCTGAAAAGGTATTCCAGCTCGAGTTACCAAGCCAGGCTGATGATACAAGCCTTAATTTATGAAGATTCCAGCTTCTGAACTTGGTGAGTTTGCGCTGAATCCTAGAAGTTGTTCAATATGACATATTTAAAACAAAAAGCCTTTGGGAGTAGCCAAGTGGAATACTTGAGTTAAAAAATTACCATTAAGGAAGCTGTAGAGGATTTACAATTCAGTTTTGTTTGGATCTGTACAGTAGCCTAACCCATAAATAGAAACCAGGTGGGTTTTCTTTTTTATTTGCGAGTTGTGGAAATTATGGTAACCAACCAACACCACAGACCTGGAAAGCCCTAGTTAAGACGATTGCTGATACCCTGATGAGCCAGAATGTGTTCAGTGCCTAAAGGAGCTGTGGGATCTGTATTTCTATTTACTCCAGGGGCCACAAGATTCTAAAAAGAGTGAGGAAAATATTCTGTACAACTTGTGCACTCTCCATGCCTCAGTGTGGAAACTGCCTCCCTCTGAAATGAATTTTGCTGCCACTTGGGAATCCACTGTGAGTTTCACTTGCCACTTTTGCAAGGTCAGTTTGTCAGGAGAGCTTCTTACTGAGGCTTGGTAACTCAAAATACTGGGTCTCAGACAGCATAACTGTTAAGAAATTAAAAATAACATCCATGGATTTATTAGAAATATCACTGTGAATCCATGTAAATTTGAGCATGTTCATTTACACAAAACACAGCCTTATAACTAAATGTTGATGATAAGAAGTATAACTAAATTGAAAAAAAAATCTGCAATGTTATTTTCTGGTCAGAAAAGCACATCAGAACAATCAAGCACTTTACAGCTTCTGCAATGAACAGCTGAAATAACTAATTTTCCATGCAAGTGCAATCAGCACTATTTTCAAACTGGCACATCCTCCATGTAATCAGTTTTGAGCCTCCCAACAGAAGGAGGGAAGCTTCTGAAGGAAGCAGTAGTTCTTACTTTCCACATTTAAGCAAAATCAGTTGTGCCCTCACTCCGTCAGATGGTTTTTATTCAGCATTTTATAAAGCAATTTTTTAAACTGCTCCAAAGCCAATGTAGACATTTTCTTAATAACAAGGTCAATCTATATATTTTTGTACAAACATTTCAAGACAATCATATTCCAAGAAAGAAAAGTACACAAATGATGCTTTTTAAAAATTTTTAAAATTATTTGCTTATTCAAATAAGCAGAAGCAGAGAAAATATGTCTGAGTGCATATGCTTTAAAGTGAATGAGGGGTTATTGTAGGAGACAAAGGGTGACTACTGCCCATAACCAATGTGTGGTAGATCCATCAAGGCTATGGATACTGAGTTTATGTTGCCATTCAGCTGCCAAACCTTAGTCTCACAGGTAAAGACAGTGAGATCAGTATCAAAAGCAAGACAGCTTGCTTTTGGTACTGCTTAAGACACACAGTATTGGGAGTCACAGAGTGGACTAAAAAGCTCAACCCTGTGGAACAAGTTTCAACTTTTCCTCATATTGACATCCAGCTGACATTGGGGTTTATTGTGCAGTACTTAGTATCAAAGATTACAATAAACAAGTATTAAAAGCACCAAAAAACCCCAAGCAGAGGCCACATCTAAAGATGTCCCCAGAAAGTTACATAAGGACACAGACATAAAGGGGCTTCAGGAAACTTGGTTCACTGCCACCATTGCTGGGCTTCTGAAATAACATCACACCATGACTATGAAAAGTAGAACTGTTTGTCAGTGCAACATCATGTTGAGTGTGCCTTTGTAACAACGTGAGTGGGTGAGGTTCAAAGAATAGAGTACCTCCTTGGAATCTTTACCAGGAAGTAGCCTAGCAGAGGGATATACACTCTGCATTACCCATTGGAGCAGGTATTGCATCCTGCTCAGAAAGAAAGCACTATGCCAGGGCCCAGCAACAAAGGATCCTCAAGTCCAATTCCATTTCACTCCATTGTTGCCTTGGTGTGTGGACAGGAGGAGAATTAAGAAATCCCAGACTGCCATCACCTAAGCAGTTTCATACTTCCTCCCAACAGTCCTACAAGAGTTGAACACAACCACGAAGAATATTTGTACAGCACAGAGATTAGACATATTCCTTCTTATATAAAACTCCAATCTTTCTCCACCTAGAATAGAGTAATACTCTTGTCTTGTGCATTCAGATTCTAACAGTGGGATCATAATGAACAAAAACGAAGTATTAAATCAATTTAGAAATGTAAATATAACTCTAGCTTCTTTTGAAGCTTTAACTGGAAGGAGGAGCAAAATTACTCAGGGGAATCTTGTTCAGACTCAGCCATGAGTGTAAATGAGATCTCATGCCCATGTGGTATTTCACATCACAAAGGACAACACAGAGCTCTCACAGCCCTGAGACAGAAGGTTCCATGAAACAGGAATTTGTTCGTCAAAGCAGCCTTTTCATGGGAATGACATACAAATAACAAACTAAGACCCTAAGTTTTTAAGCAAATTTCTCACACTGGAACTTAGAATGTTTCACTGATGATTTAAATTGTTCCAGTCTGGGCTTCAGCTGAAATGTTTGTGTCAGTATTTTAGTTATGAAGCAATCTGGGTAAAATAAAGCAAAAATACAGTGTGGTTTTTTAGTCTGCTAGTAGATTTGGATAAAAGCAAGTAGGCATTGGTGCAAATCTGGAATGCCTTCAGGGAACTCAGATAAACCATTTGTTAAAGTAAGCTGGAGTTTGCCTCAGTTTATTGGCATAGCATCTTCTATACAGATAATTTATTCTGAATTTATGTCTGCATTTACTTTCCTAGGAACAAACATGCATTTACTGTTGACACTGAGCCTCAGCACCTGATCTGTAACTTTGCACCTCTGCTCCAAGTGCCTTTGAGATATCAAGAGTAAAGCTGATTCCAGTAATAACCACTCACCCACAAGCAATGATCTGAATATTTTATGGTCCACTAAAAAAAGTAACATCCCATTTAATGACAGAAAGTTGCATGGAAAAGATTACATGCATGCCACGTGGCCAAACTACCATCTCTAGATCAATCTCTGCTTTTCAAATTATCAGCCTTCTGTTTGTTTTAGCTTTGCAAAGTCATAGTGCATTAATATAATTTATTTTTCCATTTTATTTCCTAAGATATTTGCTGCTGCAGTAGAAGAGGGGAGTGGCACACAATAAGTACAACCTCTCTTTCTTGTTTCCAAGGCCTTCTGTCTTCCACAGATAGACCTGCATGGTGGAGTCTCTGTTCAACATAATCCATAACTCCAGTCCTCGGTATGAACAACCAAAGCTTTCACATGTAAGCAAATCCCTCAACATTCATAGCTGCAGATTTCAAACATGCACACTGCCTGACCACCTCATGGTCATCTTGATCACCAATATCTTAAATACTAAAATTTCCTCAGCCACCTTAGGACATAAGTACACTTCTTCTAATGAATTACCAATGTCAGTGAACTTGAGAAGCCAGACAAGCAATTCCTGGTGTATGTTCAGGAATACAGCACACTGTAAAAGCTGAGGATTAAAAGCAGAATGATCAAATTCCAGAATAAGAGTGAGATGATTATGTCACAGATCAGGTAAGGTTGGATGGGACAGCAGTAAGTCATCTGGACCAACCTGCCTGCTCAGGCAGGGTCATCCCAGAGCACATTGCACAGGACTGCATCCAGACAGTTCCTGAATATCTCCAGGTATACTGAATATCTCTCTGGGAAACCTGTTCCAGTGCATAGTCACTCTCACAGTTAAAAAGTTCTTCTATATAAATTAAGGTGGAGCTTTCTGTGGTTGTGTTGCTGGTTGCTTTTTGGAGGTAGGGGGTGTGAAACTGTAATCCATTAACAGATACATTTATACCTTTATATTAACACGGACAGTTAATGATTAATTGCCTGTCTCTCAAGGAGTCTATCTGCTGTATTTTCTATTTCAATTAACAGCAGATTCCTTCCCAAAGCTCTGTGATCAGTACCGGAAACTGAAAACGACCAAAAACGTAGCACATAAGAGTCTGAGGTCCCATGCAGAAAAAATACCAAATGAACAAAAGAAAAAGCCTTTTATGGAGTCTGGTACCAAATTTCTTTAAAGAGAAAATCCAACAAAACCGGCATACTCAGCAATAGCCCTTGCAAAGCAGCCCAGCTGCCAGCTGGCGGCAGCTCCAGCGGCTCCTCATGCTGGCCAGAGGCCTGGAAAAGGAAAGCAGCTCTGCAGGAGCCTTGCTCCCATACACATGGGGGAAGCATCCTCTGCATGCTCCCACCTTACAGACTGACGTTTCAAAATGAGTTGTCCTTTCTCGGGTCTTTTGGCACTGCAGAAGAAACAGCCCCTGCTATCAAATGTTTGACCATTTCCCTCTATTGAACCACTTCTGCAGAGCTGGGCTCTGACTTCACAGACAGCTTAGTGAGCATGCACAGCCTGGTAGGTCAAGTTCAGCCCAGAATAAGTACCATATCATGGAATAAAATGTCTGCTTTTTGTCATCAGTAATGGCAATCCTGAGGTTTTTCTTTTTTTAATCCACAGAAATTTCTAATACAAGGCTAAGGCAGCTCTCTAGGTGGAAGAAGATATTACTCATCTAAAATAGTGAACGGTAGTTTTAAAGTGTGCTATTCAGTTTAACTAATGAGTTTACATTGCTGCATTCTTTTAAAATGAAACAACAATGCTAATGACTAACCCTTCTGCAGTTTAATAGACCTTGCAACTACAAGATGATCCCTCTTTCATTTAAAAAGTCCCTTGTTACAGCTTAAGAAACCATGTTTTGCTTTTTAGCAATTCTCACTAAAATGCTTTGGAAGGCACCATCATTCACTTACAGGCTGATGTTTAGAGGACCTGACTGCACACAATTGCAATAATACCTTCCTGCACTCAACATTTCTGCAAATCCAACACCGGGACAGCAATTAAAAATTTGCAACATTTCCTCATCTGTAAGGTAATGCACAAAATAATCATGGTTGTACACAGCTTAACTTCAGAGAGGGGAGCTAGGTTAAAATGCCAATATGTCAACCTCATCCCAGAAGCAAAGAAAATGGATACCCATGTCAAGAGATTACAGAATGGGTTGGAAGGGATCACAGTAGGTCAGCAGCTCCAACCTCCCTGCTCAAGCAGGGCCATTCTAGAGCACACTGCACACGATTAGGTCTGGGCAGTTCTTGAATATCTCCAGTGAAAGAGACTCCGCACCCTCTCTGGGCAAGCAGTCCTCAGTCACTGCTCAGGAAAGATGCTCCTCCTCATGTTCAGGTGGAACTTCCTGTGCACTGCCTCCTCCTCTTCTTCCTCTGTTCCATCCTCTTGGGACTCTCCCTTTAGGTATTTATATCCATTAATGAGGTCCCCTTTCAGTCAGCTCTTCCATTGCAATCCTCATTGTTCTCATGGTAGTGTAATTGGTAAATTTACACATTTAACCATCCCTTGCCAGATGATGCAACAGATGAGTGACTTCCCAAACTGCCAAATCATGGAATCACAGAATGATTTGGGTTGAAGGGACCTTAAAGATCATATAGTTCCAGCCACCAAGCCACAGGTAGAGATGTCCATCCCTAGAAGTTGCCCAGAGCCTCCCCAAACTGACCTGGAACTCCTCCAGGGATGGTATCCACATCCAAACAGCTTTTCTTGTTCACAGCTTCCTCAGTTCTGGAGGCTTACTCTCTTTACTACAATTTTTTACTACAAAATAAAGTACACTTCTCATTATAGAGTACCCTTCATCCTGAAAGACCCTGCGGACTCTGAACCCTCTCACAGAACAGTCAGAAGTTTCAGGACTGAGCACTCAGTGGAATGAATGGCAGCACACTACTGCAGTCTGCTCCACAGCTGGCTCCCATGTCATATTCTTGGCTGAGGACATAGAACCAAACTCCTACTCAAGCCAAAGTGCTGCAAAACTGCCAATACATGCAGAGGTCTGACAGGACCTTAGTTCGAAACATCTCTTCCCCAGAAACTCAGCTACAGGGGGATGCAGACCGCACCTGTTTCAGACATGTGAAGGGCTTGCATCTATCACAACAGGAAAAATTTGTGTGGCTACCAGCCATGCTGTGATGCAGACTCAACAGCACACAATTTGGATCATCTCATATCAAAAAGCCCTTCCTCCAACCACCATCTTCTGCTCTCTTCACAAGCCTACAGGCACTTTTCTTACATAGCAGCTGCTTTAGTTCATCTGTATTTGCCTTCAGATCTCTTCAGGGCATCTCTTGCCCCACCTGCACTAGAGCTCTGTGCACCTGACAGCACACATGTGATCTTCTGACTCCTTTTTCCTGCTCTTTCCTTACATTTCAGACCCGGCTGCCTTTTTGCTGGCCAGGTGAATTATCCAGTCCTTTTTGGCTTCCACTCTGTTTGCATACAACATAATTTGGTTATCATAGAGGAAGAAACCCTCAAGAATTTGAACGAGCAGTAGGTTTCCTTCCTTCATCCTAGTAACAAAGTGCATGGCAGCACATGGGAGACCTCAGTAGTTGTGGGAACAGATGATGAAGTTTCTCTGCACCTTAGAGCTGTGCAGCCTGTTTGCACACCACCCCTCACTCCAATATACCCAGCACAATGACCACAAGCTCCAATTCTAAAAACAAAGCACAATGTCATGACAGCACCTTCACAAACCAGCCAATTGAAAACAATTTCTAGCCAAAACAAAGTCATTAATGGAAAATAGAAACAAAGAAAAGGCAACATTTTGTTCAGACCTTGTCCTAAAAGTCGCTAAATCAAATTCTACACAGCCTAGTGTTACTGCATAAGATAGTTATTCCCACAGCAACTCAGAAAAGTGCCATAGTGATGACATTTTGGGACTTGTAGGTTATCCACTGCTACCACAAACCACAGCTTCTGAACACATCCTAACTGAGAAGTGCCACCACACCCAAATTGCATGTGCAGTGGTTTTCTTTTATTTAATTTTACATAGAGAACCATACACAGCACTGTAATTTAGATACTAAAAGTGAATAACTTAAGTGTAGTGCAGAAGAGGAAGCCACAAACTGGATGTGCATAGGACAGTACATATTCAAAGCTGGTTTTATATATTAGTAAGCAATTTTGTCTGAAACAACCATCTGAGTATGTGCTTGAGCTTCAAGTCATCCAGAGCCCAAATACTCTTTGTTGGCAGTTGCACCTAACCAATAAGAAAGTCTCACATCTTGATCTGCCACTGTGAGCCATGCTTCTGCAGCAATGAAAGCCAGGTGCAACAGCCAGCATTCAGGCAGACACTCCAGATTTGAACCTCAGGGCAAGTACCGCACACATTTCTAACAAAATTAGCCAGGATCCTGAAGAGCTATCCTCATTTGGAAATGTCTCACAGCACCAGCAATATCTTTTGGTGGTGTTCCAGGTAAGAGTCAGTCAAGCACCATAAATCCTTGCACAGGTTTTATACAAGGTTGGGTGAATAAACACCAGTCTACCTTCCCCAAATGCAAGGTGTTTATTTTGAAGTCCTGCCAGGCAGGTTGGCTTTACCAGCACAGAAAGATAACTCTGTGAGACTGAGCTGTCAACACAACAGCGGCAGCAGCTTCTGGAATGCCAACTCGAAACACACCCACAACCTTCAAGGAGAGTCACCTTCCAAGAAATCATACTCACAATTCCCTTGGCTATGCATAGCACAAACAGATAACATTGCTCAACTCCACCCAGGACATAAAACAGCATCAATCCTCTCAGAAATGCAGTCCATGGCAACACGAGGCTTAAGCTACCAGTTAGGAAAAAAAAAAAAAGAAATAAAGAAAAAGAAATAGAACAGACCTTCAGTCAAAGAAAATCAAGTAAAACTGTACCAGTTCACGCAGGCCAAAATCTGTCCCCAACTCTGAGTAGCAGCACATTGGTATTCACAAACAGGTGAGGCTTCTTTCCCATTTGAACTCTTACCTTTCCAACACTTGGGAGATTAGATTCATCAGTAATTTAAATACTGGACACAGTACACTGCCATAGGCATTTTTTTCAGCCAGCAAACCACTCAAGAGAGTACTGAAAGGCCTATTATGAAGGCCAATCACTATCCTTTTCTTGAATGACCACATAAAAATCAGTGACTGTTCCACAGTGGTTTGAAAGGGCCTTTTGTCTGAAGGAAAGAACAAGGAGTCACAAAGTATTGCAGATTCATTTGTAACTCATGGCTTTTGAAGAAACCACAGAGCTTCAGTTAAAAGCAAACCAAGAAAAGAACAAGCTTTGAAAATGTTATGCCACAATCCTTTCCTACTATGTACATACAGAGCATATTGTCAATCTCTCTTGTATTATAAAAAGATGGGCTGGCACTCTGTATTATTGTTGTTTTACAAGAGTAGCTTGAAACACTTGCAGAGTTTTGACTTTATTCCCACACCCTAATTAGGGTCTGCAGCACTATTGTATAAACAGAAAATCATCAGGACCTTTTTCTGGTACAACATCTAGTAAAAGTGTAATTGTACTGGGATAATAAGTGAAACCATTGTCACTGATGCTTAATAGTCACTTTAGTAATTACCAAATTTGGCATCGCCCATAAAGCATAAGATGGCCAATTCAAGAAAAATACTTCTTTTATACTGAGAAACCAGTATTAGACTCTGATTTTCAAGTCTGTTTCTAAAGTCCCTCACAAAAAAAATTACATCTGCTGAAAACTTCCCAGAAGAAAAAAATGTTCTACTTCTCGGTCTACTCTGATGACACTTCAGCTTGCAGATTTCACGTGCAAAGGCACATACACATTCAAAATGGGATTTGCATACATGATTTCATTAGTTTCTGAACAAGCTTCACATGGACAAACTTTCAGCAAAAATTACAGTGGAAGCTAGTAACCTAAAATAAATTTCTTCTAACCCATACTAGGGTTCCCCGAACTAGGGAATTACTGCACTTCCATCCAGAAATGAGAGTTACAGCTGACAGACTTGTCCTCTTCCCAGTCCTACCCACATACCATGAAACTAAACAGTCAGAAATTGTCAGTTTTCACCCCCCAGCTCCTTGCCATATCCCAAAATTTATATTCCTTTTGCTCCCACAATGGAACCAAAACCAAACAATGTATTTTGCACACACCATTGGTCAAGGTGCCAGTTACACTCAGCTCTTCTAACCACCTTATCAAATTACATCAGGCAAGGAGTTGCTCTTTGGCATGTTACAAGACTGCACAAAGGCCAACATTTTTGCTGTAGGAAGGAGCCACGACGCCACTCCCACATATGTATGTAAGTAAAAGTCCTGCCATGATAAATACACCCCTAAGGTAACTGCTCACACCCTCTCATCTCACGCCCTCCAAAACAAGAGCTTACCATTCTGAGGACTATAAAGAGACTCTTGCCAATGCAAAGTAGAAGCTAAACAAGGCCACACATCTTGAAGCTCAAGGTGCTCAGAAACCCAGAGGGCATAGAGCCACCTGTTAATCTCAGTGAAGTTTAGGATCCAAATTCTTTGATTTAATAATAACATGGAGCACCGCCTTCAAACAACCTTTAACAGGAGAAGGCGCCCAGTCTAAAAAAAAGGTACTTCACCACTGTTTCCTTTTATACTTGAAGCAGAAAACTTTGAGAAATCTGGTGAAGCATCTGAGGAAGGAAAGCAAGAGGAACAGAGAAACTGAAGCATTAGAACAGTGCAGAAAAACAGAGCAGAGAGTAGCACCAGACAGGAACCATAATTCTCAAGAGTAAAATGGACAATAAAATCTTTTATATTAGCTACAAATCAACTACAATTAACAGTTAACTGTTATTTTTATTCCCTAGATTTTCATGCAAAGCCTCACTTTGGTGTTCTGCTCCAAGCCATTACACAGCTTTACTTTTATCCTCTGCACAGTGAAAAGTGGAGTTTGACCTTTCCTTTAGATTTGTAAAGCACCACACCAGATTGCTTTGAGAACATGACTGAGGTGGAGTTTTTATGTATTCTGTATGACTAACATTGCTCACACTGTCTAAAGACATCTAAGAGGTGGCCTCTGAAAACACACCAGGAAACACAGTCCCTTAGAATGCCAACAGAGGCCAAGTGTATGGGTGAAAAGGCACACAAACCTAACAGTTTGTAGGAGTTAATACCAAATACAGGCTGTTTACCACTGCTGGCAGGCACAGGTTTGCTACTTCCATGATTGCTAGAATAAAACTTGAAGAAAATATGAAACACATTGTAGGCCGTTGGAAACTTTGCACTTTCTCTTAAAATTAGGCCTGAATCAATTTCAGTTCCAGACAAGCATTTCGTTTAAATTCGAGATACAGCAGGAAGGTGTCCTGACATAGCCTTGTTTCTGTTTCTTTAAGCAAGAAGGACCAGATAAGAACAACGGATCCACATTCAGAATCAAACATCTCTCAACACAGAAAGATGCTTGTGTTCAATTTTTAGGCTCATTAATAAAATTGTATGTCAGCCAAAACAATAATTCTCAAGCACATTTCTTCTCAGGCATCTGCCTGAGCATAAGGATTGTGGAAACAAACCCTTGACTTAAGGATTACCCTGAGGACATTTTGAAGGGTACTTAGTTTAATTCATCTTAATCATAGCATTTTTTATGCAGTAAATTTCCCAGAGTTGTGACCTTACCTCCAGACACAGTTATACAGCACCTGACACAGTACAAGCCTTATCTTGATTAGTGTCTCATTACATTTAACAGATCCTGCTGTTCCCAAAGGGCCAAACTCCTTCCACTTCCCTATCACAATTAGTGGGAGAACACTCATAGCCTAGCAGCAGCGTTCAGCCCCAGCAGTTTGTGATGGTGCCTCACTAAATTCATCAACCTGTTCTGACCTGGAAATCATTCTGCATTTGCAAGGTTTGACTGCATTCACAGAAACAATTGTGGCAAGGGCACAGTGTCCTGCTCACAGCAGCTTGAAGACTCTAGTTAGCAGCATTCAACAGGTTGCCATCCAGGATTTCTTTCATGGACAGTGCAAATACATTTCTAGTTAACCTGATGTTCAACATGCAGCTGCCTTTTTCCACTTCCTGTGTAGAAGCTTTTCGTTTATCTTCTTGAATCACCATGTTTTAGAAAATACTTTATAACTTCATCGAGAGCTCAAAGAAATAGAAGAAAAATGCCTCTTGCATACACTGGTAATTAAAATTTAAAGGTTAACAAAAAAAAAAAATTGCCACAAAAGATCATTAGCAGCCTTGAAGCACATTTTCAAGCTGAAATGAACCAAATCAAACCAGTGGAATGTGACCTGGAACAAAACAGATGGATTTTTCTGTGGTGCCTCTTAGTTCTCCTAAAGAAAACAAATCTGGTAGTAGAAGTGATTCACATCTCCAAGTGATGAGGCTGAGGGTGGGGAAGAAGCTTACACTATTAATTTACAGCTCAACAAAGGAGGCATTGCATTCTGATAGAGAATAAAAGAGTACTGCCAGCTGCTGCTTCTTATCAACGAATTCCATACCTACTAATTCTTTTTATGCATAGTAAAAAAGACAACAAAGACTTAAAAAACCCAACAAACCCTAAACCAAACACAAAATCAGTAACAAAACCAAAAATCTTGGCGGTCTTTTACCTCGGCAGAGATAAAAAAGAACGCCAAACGAGTGGATTTATGCCGACACAGCAGCCGAGGCACAGCAAGCTCTGCGCCTACCTTGCGGTGTGGCAGCGCGGGCAGCAGCGCTCATAGTCCGGCCAGAGCCCCGGGCGGCGGTTAGGGACCGACCGCTCCACTGGCTCAGCGCGCCGGGCACCAGCGGCTACGCTCGGCGACACCCCGCTCCCTGGGCGCGCAGTTAATCATTTATGGCCGAGGCTGTTACCGAATAGCCTTGAACAGCCCAGCTCAGCCCAGCCCCGCTTCGGCTCCGGAGGCGCCGAGGGCTGGCGGAGCAGCGGCGAGCGGCTCCTGGGCGCTGGCGGGGGGAGTCCCGGCGCACGCCAGGCGGGGTCCAGAGACCGGGGCCGGCCTGGCTCCGGTCCCCGCGCCGCCAGGAGGGGCCCACCCGCAGCCGGGGCTCGGCGCCGGGACCCGAGGCAGCCCGAAAGAGCAGCGGGTGGGGCACCGCGGCAGCCGNTGTCGCAGCGCTCTGCGGGCCGCGGCTGCTGTGAGGGGCGGAGAGCGGCACCCCGGCCTCAGGGGTCGGCTTTGGCCGCGGGCACATGATTTACGTGTACACCGCTGCCACGCACAAATAAAACAACCACGACGCGCAAGGACGGCGCTGGGCCTCATGTAAGGAACTGTTAATGAACTTCTCAGTAAGTGAAACTAAACAGGCGACAGCAGTCACGGCCAGCAGATGAATTTCAGCCTCGAGAAGAGATGACGGAGAGGGGATTTCACTAATGTGTATAAATATTTAAAGGAGGAAGGTGTATGTGTGTGCCAAGGGGATGGATCAGGCCCTTATCGGTGGTGCTGAGCAATAGGACAAGAGGCACCCAGCAGAAACTGATGCACAGGAAGTTCCGCCTGAACATGAGAAAGAACTACTTTACTGTGCAGTGACCATGCATGAGAACCAGTTGCCCAGAAGCTGTAGTTTCTCTTTCTGGAGATATTCAAGAACCATCTGAAAACAATCCTGAGCCTTGTGCTCTGGGATAACCCTTCTTGAGCAGGGAGGTTGGCCCAGATGACCCACTGTGATCCCTTCCAACCTTACCTATTCTGTGATGCTGTAAATCTTTATGTATATATGACTATCCATGAATACTCATAGTAAACAATGAGAATATAAAAATTTGTAAGTTTTTCAATAATGTTTTAAAATACACCTAAAAGCTGCAAATAAAATACAGTCAGGATTGTTAACAAAAAGATTAAGAAACAATAAATAACTGTCTGTTTAAACTTAAACACTCAAATGCAGAGGCACAACTGTACACTTGGAACAAAAAAACAACCAACAAAAAAAAACCAAACCAAAAACCCCCAATAATTCTACAAACAACTACAGACTGGATTTAATATTAGCATTGCTGTCTTACATTGTCATAAGCATTTCCCTTAACCCAAACACTTACCAGTTCTCATTTTTGTTAGCAATGAGTGCCACAAGTACTGGAAAATCCTGCTGTTCCCTCTCAAAATGGTTGCATACCTCTTTTCCAGCTAGTGTAAGTGGGACTTTCTTGGTCATACCACAACTCTACTTGGCTCCCACCCCTCAGCCAGAAAACAAACTTTTACCCTCGCAGTTTGGAGGCAACATTGGAGCCTTACTGTTTTCAACCAAGGATTCTGAAACTGCTGCACTGAAAATCATTCAAGGTGCAATTTATAAGTACCTGACCCACCCTGCGAACCAGGCAGCACTGGCAGCGTTTCCTCCTGGCAGGGAACCACTGCAGTGGGACAGCATGAGGTTTGCTGCAACAGCAGTGCCCCAGGAAACCTCACTGGGCACCTTCTACCTGTTCAGGCACGGTGGCTTCGTTGATTGAGTATCTGGAAAATGGACTCATTCAGCTGCTGCAGAAAGCTGGGCATGAATTACAGAGTCAATGTTATGGTGAGGCCACAGGTTGAGAATTATGTCTGCAACTGAAATCATGTCTTCAGAACTATTCAGATCTTCTGTAAACGCTGGTTTATTTTAAATAACGTAACTTGGAATGTCCAGGCTTGTATTTGTGTACGGAGAGTGCTCTTTACAATAATACTAACATTTGTCTGCACCCTGAGCTGTATGAATTTTGCCTGGGAGTTTTGGAAACGATTCTGAAGTTCAGGAGAATGGTGGATTATATTATATTCATAAAACAAGGGTGCCACTGACCTTTCAGCACAAGAGAATAGATGTGAATCAGGGACCTGAGATTCATCTAAAGGAACACAGTGGAGACACACAGGATGAAAGGCTCTAAAGGCTTTACAAATTATATTTGGATGGGGGACAGCAGGGAGAAAGAGAATGTGGGAAAAAGAAGAATGAAAAAGGATCCTGCTGTTTAGCTCATGCATAAACTGTATGTGCCTAGCCAAAGGTCACTCCTTTTATTTTCTCATTAATTTCAATGACGGTAAATGGTATATGAAGAACAATCTAAAAATAAGAACAGCCAGAAATAGCTTAGGTTCTTTGTGTGACAGTGTGGGAGGAAGAAAAACCTGAACAGAAACTTCATTCCAGATCTTTACTTCTGGCTTTTGAAAAGTAGTGACTTAATTATTTAAGATGAACTGTAAATCTATTTAGAGAAGTTAAATAAAAATTAAATGGTCTACTTTTTAATATATTTTCCAATAAAGTTTTTATACTGTGTATACTGAAATTAATTCCTGAGGGTTTTTTTTCATCTATCGCTTTTGTGAGAAATGGCGTATATGGACAGTCTTGAGTGGGAGTTTTCTGGGTTCTAAACACAAGTGAAAAAAAAAAAACCACTAGGCAGCTGTAAACAAATAGAGGAGGAATAACAGCTTTGGGAAGCCTTCAGGTGCATGCAAAAGCTGGCACAAGGAAATTACCATCCACAGCAACTGAAAGTAGAGGCTGAAATGGGAACATGAAAGGGATAAATGTGTGTTTTGCTGTCACGGTCATGAATGGCTGCCTCAAACAAATCTTCAGGCAACAGGAGCTCTTCACACAGAGACTGATGCAATGTCTGCCCGCTTTTTTTTTCTAGGGAATAATGGCCAATATATAGAAGGTGATCTCCAGACAAGGTGACACAGATTCTACAGCAGCATTGAAAAAATTTTAGCATTACTCCACCAGCTTTTTTAATTTTTGCAGCAAGTGTGCAAATCTGCATTGACTTGCTGCATATTTGACTGTACGCTGAGCTTACATTTGCAAAAAGAGAACACCAGCTGCCCAGAGTTTAGTTCTCATCTTCTGTTTATGCCAAATAGCAGTATAAATCTTATGGTTAACACATGTTGAAGTGGTTCATTTTCTGTGTACAGGTTAGTAACTGATAAAGGTAAAGTGATAAGCAACAGCAATTAAGCATCCCAGCTGGAACATTTGGGCTATATTAGAAGTGAGATGACCTGCTCAAAGCACCAACTTTGAATTTTGCATTAAATCCTCAGGTCACTGTATTTCCTGCACAACCATGGTTATATTTCTGGTGTGATCCTAGACAACTCATTTGATTTCTCTCAGCCTCAGTTTGCCATCTACAGAAGAAGAAAGGAATTTCCAGACCGCAGTGTATATGACAAAGATTAAAAGATATTCAGGTGTAACTGTACAATGTAGTAACTTTGGCAGGAAAGGTGTCCAAATGATTTCTTGCTCATTTCCAGCCTCCCTGACTCTATCCTGGCACTGCAATCTGTTATTCTATTCAGGTTTTGAAACCTACCCACAGTCCAGACCACTGAAATTACCTGGGTTAAAAATACCACACCACAGCCCCCTGTTCTCTAAAGGTTTTTTAACTGAGATCCAGTTGTTTGTGAAGCTCCAGCAGCTGGTGACCTGTCATGGAAACGACCTTGAAAAGCGACAGGTCATACCTGAACATCAGATAACGAGCTGCAGTAATCCAGAGGGATGTCACAACATAGCCTTTGTAAAGTCACTGCTTTTGAAGGGGAAAACACCCCTCACATATGATATGGGTTCAATATCTGGTCCTGTTAGTCTTGGGGCTAGGGATGGAACAGGAGCCAACTGGAAACAAAGGTAATAGAACAATTACATAGGAATATAGTTTGTCTCCTTTATCTCCTTCGAACACCTACTGCTCCCACAAGACTGACAGACTCCAACACTTCCGCTGCATCAGTAACACCACATCCTCTTGGACTGCTTCTTGGCAAACAGGTTTAAAGTACTGCCTGAAGCAGGTCACTGATGTTTTTCCTGACTACAGATAAGAAACAGTAGCAAAGAAAGAAATGGTGCAGAGAACTTCTCGGCTGCAGAAATACAGCACAGGTTTTCTGAGTCCTGCCCAATGCACTGACTACAAAGCCTCATCTCCTGCTATTCGGTGAGGTCTGCTGTCTCCCCAAAGGCACTGTGTGCGACAAGCAGCGGCAATGGGAGACCATGGAGCAGGGAGGAGAGGTGTCAGGAAGAGAGCTGAGGTGTGTTTCTCTAAATAGCTATGAGTTTGTTGGTTTCAATACCAGAATCGGTGATTAAGAGTTTGTTAATTGGCAACAAATTAAATCAATTGAAAATCCCCTGGCTCAAAACTGTTTCTGGCTCACAACAAGGGAAAATTGATTCAACACAAAAATTTGGAAATAAAGCAGTACAGTCACAGTGGTCTGGCAACAGATCTGAGGGTGAAGATATGGAAAACAGCAAATTACATGTTCTGCAGCAGTTGCTAATCTAGGGCATAAATATAACAAGGGTCTTTTAAGCCAGAAGAAGGACTGATAATAACATTTTATCCTGGCTTTTGTTAACAGCAGTTAAAAACTGGAATGTGATAGGAAGTAAGTTCAAAGAGAGGCACCAGAAGTGATTAACAGGAATATATCTTCAGGAGATAGATGCTTACATGTTTGGCTTATGAGAAAGCAGCCAAGCAAAGAAAAGACAGAGGATCCTTTCAAGGGACCTGGGTGGAATTCCAAAGAGCATTATATAGAGCACGGAAAGAAGAAAAAGAAAATTCATGATAACTAAAAAAAATTCTGACAGCCTCAGTGGACCAAAACCCTAGATAGGCTAGCTTCCTACATGTTATCAGCAGAAAGTTTTATTCAACATTCAGAAAAAATTTAGAAATAGAAAAGCCTCTTCACTTGCCTGTGTGATCCCAAGCAAAAAAATGGACAGCATAATTTTTAGCTCTCAAAGCAGGTGAAATTCAGAAAGAATAATTCACAACCCACGCATAAGTCAATGGCCATTATGTTTCCTCAGACAAGACATGAATGTGATTAAATGCTTATGAGCATGCAGACAATATACTATGTAAACAAAAATCTGTTTTGCAATGAGATTATTTATATCAAAGATAATTCCAATTGCTTCTCTGAGATCTCACATTTGGTTAAAAAAGCTCCCAAAGGACTATGGCAGTCAGATTGGAATATTCTAAGAAAATTTTTCATTTTATTTTTTTTAAGATTGCCAAAGAGGCTGGTTAAAACCCTCACAGAATCATGCAGCTGAAAAAAAAGAACCTGAGCATTTTCTGATTCCAGAAGCAATACAGCCGTATCTTGTAGTGTCTGATGTTTCAGAGTGAGTGGACTTGAGCAGGGTGGTAAACACTTAAGAGTGACTGAAGTTCAAAAACAAACAAAAAGAAGCCTTGAGCTCACTCTTGTAGTAAATGGGAAAAAAGTGAGGGAAAGCTTGGCAAAATCAGCATAATAGTGGGCTTATTGTTGAATCTGAAAGCTTCATTTTCCAATGGTGTCCCTTTTCTGGGAAGCTGCACAACCACTCTGAAAGCACTTTCTATAGAGATGATAAATCTGTGGTGGAGATTTATGCACATTCAGATTAAGTCAGGAAATCAGTAATGAAAAGGATAATTAGATAGAGAGACAAAAACCTAGAAGAAAAATTACCAAAAGCTCTCAAAACAAACACAGCTAACAATATGCCATATATATCAGGTCCTGGGATTCTGACTCTGGCACCCTTTTTTGCTTGAGCAACACACAGGGTGAGCAACCTCATCCTCTTCCTCACTGTGTTTCCCAGGACTCTAGAGAAGGGCAGTCTGCAAAGCAGCAGATTCTGTGTGAGCAAGATGAGGGTTGGTATCTTTGGTCCTCTTTCTGTTTCTTTTTGCACAAGCTCTTAATTCATCAGTAGGTGAAAAAGCATAGGAAGCAAAAAATATTCTATACTTATGGAACTATATGGAGGCCACAGCACTCCTGGTCCTGAGGAAGCATCCAAAAAGGAGGGGAAAGATACAGGGACAATTGTCAGTGACACAAGTCAATCTCAAAAAACACCACAAACAAACAAACAAGCAAAATGTAGTTGGTTGGAAGAGTTCCTGCTAATGTCTTGCAGTTCCCAGGATACTGAAGCTGGGTTACTGCTCATCTTTTTGAGGAGTTCCACCATGCATTCAGAGTGCTGGTATGCTCTCAGCACTAAAGAGAAAGCCAAAAACGTACCTCTGTTAGCAGCTGTGGTAGACTCCTGCCCTGTGGTTGAACTAGACCCTGAGCTAAAGAGTCTGCTCTCACTGTTTAGCTTCAGGCAGCCAACTTGAGTGCCTAAGTCAGCAGCCTCAGGGCCTGGGCAGTCAGGGGAGCTGTAGGTGTCCCACTGCCCCTGCAGGAGCCTTCAGCCCCGTGATCAACTGCAGACTTTGGTGCTTGCAGTTAAACTGTGAAAATCCCCAGTGCAGTGATGTCACAGCATTACTTGTGTTACTTTCCAGCAGCACCTGCCTGTAAAGAAAACTACCCTCAGTAACCCAGAGGCACTGTGCCACTGTCTGATCCAGCAGCTTTATATTCCAAAAGGGCTTGGGCCACCCCAAAACTTCAGCAACAGAAGAACAGGGAAATTCCATTAGCTGGTAGCACTAGTAGATTGCTGTCCTCTGTCTGGACTGATACTGGGAGGAGAAAATAAACAGTTCATAAGCTAAATGAGACCTTTGAACATTACAGTCTCCATTTTATAACCAACAGCCCTGTCTTTCTAGGGTCATGTACATGAGGGTCTGTGAGAGCGGCTTTTGACAGAGAGGCCACTTCTTCCCTTTTGATGTTCAAAGATGTACAGCCAACTCAGAGTGTTGATGGTAAAGAAAACATACTGACTGAACAAAATTTAGCAAAAAAGCCCTTTTTTATGACTGTAACTCTAAAACATAAAAACTCAGTACTGTGTCATAGTCCAGTGTGCAAACTTTTCCAGCTTTAAATTTCTGGTGTACAAATGCTGCAGCTCTGTGACAATCTTTAGTTTCTGCACCATGACTTTTAAATTAATTAATTAACTTTCTAAATGTTGTTCCACTTCTCTAAAGTGGATTCAGTCCTAGTGTCTGATTAATCTCATGTGGGAACCAAAGACAAATGAAAAAATTGACATCTAAGAGATGTGGATCTGCTTCCAAGTTTTGCAGTGCAAGATGATCTGTGGTAGAAACTATTTACAATCCTTTCTCACACGACTGGACAAAAAAACCCAACAAAACTCCACAGAAAGTGTAGCAATTCCAATTTCTGTTTAAGAGTTCTGTTCTGGGCAGTGTGCAAAATGTTACTTCAGTCCCTGCCCTACTCTCCTTTCTGCTATCAAGAATAAATTACAATAGTTTGAACTTTTTTTCCATGGGGCTGGGTAAGTTTATAGATGACAATTTACTTTCTGCTATTAATATGCTGAGCTTAATTCAAACAAAAATCTCCATGCAAAAAACGCCATGTCATTTACTAATCATACAAAAGACAATCTCCCTTAAACACTAAATCTGGTAACAAAGTATTCCACTGCAATTTGGAGATGTATGGGAGTTTAACTGATGCTCACACTGGTGTAAAGAAAAATTGCATATTACAGGCAGCCATGCAAAGTAGGAACCATACTCAAAGACTGGTTTTGCATGTGGACATTACTCTGGTCTCCTTCACATCAAAAAGCCATCTGCACAAGATAATCCTAGCCAGGAGGAAAAAGCAAGCAAAGGTACTGAGTGCTTTAAAGTGTGGTTTCAAGATCAACATGAAACTTAGCTGGGAAGTAATGTAAATAACGAAAGTGACATTTTTAAATGATGATTTAAGTACTAACTCAGGAACTTGGCAGTTGAGATTAGGGTTGATACAGTGACATGTCTGACAGTATTTGAAAGAAGGGTTGATCAACAGGCAGAAAGGTATAATCAAACTGAAAAAAACAATAAATGCAAGTACGATAACTTTAGTGTTGTTTTAAAGCATACAGGGAATTAGAGGAAGGTACTAAAACATAGTAATTACAGAAGAAGCTAAAAGGTGTCAAACCCCCAAGATTTTATCAATCAGCAGGATGCTTTAGAAGTCCAATGTTCATAACAGAAAATATGTGAGCAATGTGATTCAGAAATTACCAAGGTAACTTAAGGTTTAATATGGAATGATGCCAAGCATAGATTTTGTTTATCTCAGAGAAGACTGAAGGGAAGCACAACAGTGTAGAATCCAAATTCCTTAAAAGCAAAAGGAAAGTATCCCCAGGGCTCTGCACTAGGAAAGCAGCACCTCTGTTTAACAAGGAGAAACAAGGAGAACAAGCTCAGAAAGTGCCTCACCCATGGCTGCACTGGAAAGCTGTGTGAGGACAGAATACAGCCCTCTGCCAGGAAGCTTACCTTAGAGTGGCTGTTGAAAGTTATCCTAAAATTAAAAAAAAATTTAAGTCTGCTTAAAACAGCACTCTGGCTAAAACAAGAACAAAATCCATCTGGGTGCAGTGACTTTATTTAATGCACAAATACAGCCTGCTACTCTTAAAGACCAGAAAGGACTGCTCATGGACTAAGAGAAGAGAGAGATAACATTAAAAAACCTAGAAGACAAAACCAAAAAAAGGGAGATACATAGAAACAGATCCAGTATAAAAACCCACCAACTTTGGGGTCATCCTTTGTACAAGTGCCTTACTGCATGTCACAGAATTCAGACAATACTTCTGTAGTCATGGTCCCTGAATCTTCTAGAATGTAATGAACATGTACCATTTGTGACCCAATTCATTATACAAGAATGAAATCCCTTATAAATGATAATCTTTAGGATGGCTTCAAATTTTTATGAGAAAGATGATATTATTCTATGCCAGAGTACTTCTCCCTGAAGAATACATAAAGAGTTAACTCACACATAGATGGATATTGTTACTTATCAGCACTTCACTGCCATTACCATGGCAGCAAGGCAAAGACCATTTTGTTCTGCCCCATTCTTCCCTCAGAACTGACAGTTCACTTCCAAATACAGAATCTTAACAGAAACTAATGTCTGAGGCCAGATTTTGCATTGTGTCCTAAAAGCTCAATCTGATATGAAGCATAATGAAAAGGTGGAACAAACAGCCATCGTTTTGTAAGTCTAACTGAACATTAGGAGGCTGATTATGCTGTTTGCAGTACAACGTGCATAAAAAGAATCAAACAAAACTCAGATAAAGCATTTTCTGGGTAAAATGTGCCCAAAAAATCTATCTGCATCTTCTTTTACTGCTCACAGACAAGTGCAGGGATCAGCATGTTGCTGCTTGCCTGCAGGACACCTATGACTGCCAAGAAGGAACCTGTACAGTGAATTACAATAGGTTCATCAGGAACGTGTGGAAAACAGTAAGTGGAGTGCACCAAAGGAGTAGCCAAGAACATGTAACATGCAAGCCATCATTATACTTCACATCTGCATAGCCAATAGGTTATCAATATTAATAGGACAAGTGGTGCAGGAGGACGCTTCTGGGGCATCAGAATTGCATTTTCTGATTTACTTGGACACTTTAGAGCTTGTCTAAAGAATAAAAAACAAAGGGAAAGAATGCCATAGAGAAATAACCTAAGGAATAGGATCTCTTCCTAGCTGGTTCAGGCTCCTTATCTGGTTCCACACAGATCAATTAATTAAGGAGTCACTGTGGCATTAAAAAATTTGTCCACCAATCCCATTCACCAAAACTTCATGGCTCCACACAGATCAAATAATTTAGGAGTCACTGTGGCGTTAAAAAATTCATCCACCAATCCCAATCACCAAAGGTTCATGGATAAACAACTCATGGGAGTTCTCCCACCATTCCTGAGTAGAAAGAATTGGGAAGAGATATAGAAGGCAGGAAGGCAAGGCTTAGTGAAACAGAACTCTGACACAAACAAACTGGAAAATAACTGAAAGAGAAAGTTGAGAAGACAGAGAGATGCAGAGAAAGCAGAATGCAGCAAGTCTTATTCTTCTGGACAGGAGGCTCAGTGTGTGTGAACATCATGAAGGATTCAGATGGTCTTCTCTACCCAATAGTGGAGTTTGCTTATGTAGGAGACAGTTACCTGAACAACCTGTTCCCTCTTGTAGAACCTGTTATGTAATCCAAGTTTATCCTGCTGAGCTGACCAAAAAATAACAAAGTACTTAGCTGTTCCCCCACTTATGTCACAAACACTGTATAAGCTGCGTTTTGTCTACAGCAAAGTAAGAGTTAATATCTGCACAGGAACAGAGGCAGACAAAGAAATCAAGAAAGTGGATAGAGTGAAGCTGCAGGCTGCAACAGTTATGCCATTTAATTCCCAGCTTTAAATAAACCCTTTGAAGTAGAACAGGTTTTTTATGTTAAGAAAGTGGCTTTTTAGTCTGCATCACTGTTTACAGTTGCAAATTTCACTCCACTTGAACTCTAAACTGGATATTCAGCATAGAAAAAAAGTAGCGGAAAATTTATGTGCAGATCCCCATCATTCCCACAGCTACCATGTCTCATCCAACACTTCCTATCTGCAGTATTAAGTAGTTGCAGTATTAAGTCTTACAGTTACAGATGACATTGTTTTGCAGGCACAGTTCAAAAACTATCTCTACAAACCATGAGTGAATGGTAATACTTCAGAACTGAAAAGTCTGAATTAACTACAGAAAAATAATATGTAACATTTCTGTGAACTTCACTTACTGAAAAGATCTTCAAGAGCCACAAAAGAGAATATCCCATGTGAACAAATAAACGCTGAAGCTGCTGAGCTGGGTTTCATAGCACTCTTCACTCTCCTACACCTCATTAAATTAGACTATAAATACCAAGCAGAAGTGCAAATAACTTCCTGAATGGAGACTAAGCTTGCAACTACCTGAGGAAGCTTTCAATTCTGCCAATAAAATCCACATAAATTTATCCTTTTGTTAAAACCAGGAAGTTGAAGGACAGGAGGCATGTCTAACAGAGCTTTCAAAATAATAGGTAATGTCCACACACAGTGGGAGAATGTCATTGTTATTTTCTACTATACAGATCTTGCTTCAGTATTTAAAGGGTTCACCCTTGCTGCTTATGAGATCACCAGGACTTTGGAAATTTGATAGCACTTATATTGGTATCAAAATTCCCAAAGTTTTATATTCTCCATGAGAACTAATGAAGAAGGCCTCAACAAATAGTTGCTGTGCATTTGTATTTCTGTACCAGCTGTAAATTAAGAACTGCAAACTTGACTACATGCAATATCAAACCTTAACTCCCAGAAGTACTGAACTGTAATAAAACAGGCTAGGAAGCAGTTGCTAATTTAAACTAAATTATATAAAGGAACAGCTGCATTTCTAAGACCAAAGCTCCAAACAACAAAAAGCAATGAAGAAACATATTTCTTGTAAAATGGCTCTCCAAAGGGAGAAAACTTCAGATTTATAATAAAATCTAATGTGAGACTTTAAGGTATAGTAAAATACAGTTCTAATACTTGTTCCAGAGATACCAACAAATGGCTACAAACCCCTTAGCAAAGTGTTGTGATTAAAAAGACAGAAAACTACACAGTGGTCAAGTGAGATTAAATGCTGGCAGTTAGCCAAATATGGGTTCAGGATGATATAATTTGGCATGCTCAACATTGATTGCTATTGCAAAGCTGCTCTGGGATCAAAATTATGATTGTAATCCATCAAACCAGCAGCTACAGTGAGTCAAATGACTGAGCAATTGTGATGACACAGCTGGCTGCAGGGATGGTGCTAGAAATTAATAAGTGAAGCTGCTATTAGCATGTAGAAAGCTTTAGAGAAAGGGAAAAGCAGCATGGTAATTGCTAATACCCACAACACAGAAATGATATAAAAAGTTTTATTAAAAACTAACCAAATCACATCATGCTGATTTTTGAAGGAGAAATACTTATGCCTGCTGCTCACAGTCTCGCAATTTAAACAAAAGATGTGTCTATACATCTCTTCACCTGGTATAAGCAGAAAAACTTCCTTCTCTTCCTAGTCAGCTACAGTCACAGGCTGTGTTCAGGGTGTGCCAGGAGAAAGAATCAGAATAGTGAACGATTCACACCAACTGGAAATAGCTTTCCCAAGCTGGCAATAGGAATACTACTGTCACACAAAACTGATTTTGCTTGGGCCACTGTTAGCACTCTGGCTCTATCTTGCCTATTGGACAGGATGTGAGAGAGCTACATGGATTGTCCATGCAAAATATAATTGAGCACCTCTGCCTCCATGAAAGTAGAACTCAAGGACACTCAGCAATTCTGACCAAATATGGCTTAGCTTGCTCTGGTGAGTCACCTCAGAGAAGCCCTCAATGTGACTGAAATTCAGCAACAGTATTCCCCACTTTGGTTTGTGATTCTTATTGCCTTTGTCACTTTGACCCTCCATCTCTCATCTGTGGGATTCTTGCCTTTAGTGTATTTTTTTCATCTAAATATAGCAGCTCTTCAGTCTTTTTGTCTCTCTGCTACAACCTTGGCTGCCTTTAATGGATACTGCATGAAATTAGACCTAGTTTGCATTCTAATCAACTTTAGTGACTTATGCTTTTAATTAATCCTTAATATTCCTCTAGTCTCCATGGATCGTGCATTACAAAAACCCATTTATACGTGCCACTGTGGTTTCAACTTCAGGGGAAAAATGTCTCACAAATGGTATATATACAAGAAATATATGCAATTTGTCATAAAACATTATGATTTTATTCTCTTCAGCTGGAGTAGCAGACAAGTTAATACGTTTTTCCAATTGAAAAAGTTCCATGTGATTTATTATTCCACAAGGAGCAGGAGTCCAACAAGGCCCCTACTTGGATACAACCTCTATAGGATTCTCAACATATTGTAACTTGCTGGATCTTAGTAACCCCTCTCCAAAACCACAGCAGGTCTCTGACTGCCTTGCGCGCAAAGATTTAACAGGTTAATTGACCAAATTATGCTCACTTCAATAGCCCCTTTGTGTTCCAAATTTGACCCACAGAAGAGCTCTGAAAGTTTCGACCACAACATAAGTGGTATTACTGGGTCACATTCTAAGATTCAGAATCTGTTGTTACTTAATGTTTATTCAGCTTCAATTAAAGCAGAGTACTGAATCAAAGCCTGAGGTGGGACCTCCAAATTTCACCCATTATTAATAATTTGATGTTAACAATTCAATTTAACATTCTCTGACATCTTTTACTCTTGCCTGAGTATCACTCCAAATAAAAGATATTCAACTGTCACTTATAAAGTGTGATTTATTGATTGCCAACCTGCTAATCTGATAGTTGAATGAACCAAGAAGTTTCTATACGGGTTCTTGAAACAATCTTTCATTTCTGTTATATTTATTCCCAGTTTCTGACTGTACTTAACAATAATTAGAATAATCATTCCAGAAATGACGTCTGGAAAAACACATATCCTAAGAATATTCATAAACTAGCAACTTCTTTTAAGACATCAAGACCTTTTCCCATCATATCAGACATATGGGACTGGCATTAAGTATAACCTGCAAGTGGTTCAGAGCAGTGAGAGTTTTCTTCATACCCATAACATTAATTCTTTTAGCATTTCAAACCTCCTACTAGGTATGTTTTATTAAAATATTTATTCCCATATTTTATTTGGAAGAGAAGAGTTAAAAGATAAGCTGGGCAGTAAAACTCTGAACCAATCATCTAAAACACTTGGTACCAAGAAAATAATTCAGGAGAAATAAGGGGCCCACTGCCATTATTGCCACTAAAATTTTACTTTCTGTTCCCTGCCAGCTCAGCAGTTTGCATCACCAGGACTAAAAGTATTTTTGTTAGTCTTGTAGTTTTCAGATATTATTTGTTTGGTAAAGTAAAGCAATGCTCATTTCTACATTTTAAAGATTAGGAGACACATCTTCTGTCAGCTGAGACAGAAGCTGAACATTTCAGCCAGCAATGAAAACTCAGACTTGTTAACACCAGTGGCACAGGGGCATATCATAAATCTGACCTCCGTGTCTCATTTCTCAGTCAGTCAGTAATTGATGGCTTACAAAGAGTGTGACAAGAATGAAAGTGGGCAGTATGGTTTCTCCACTCAAGTCTGCCAGTTTCTAGGACTGTGCAGCTTGGGCACCTTCCTTCTGGGATGGAGACAATTATGGGGATGAAGATCTTAATCTTTCAGGGTTTGAACAAAGGAAATGGCGAACAGAACCTGAATCTCTCACTTTATATGGGTGACAACTCCTAAAATCCAAATAGTTGCCTGAACCAAGGCCAGGCTCCTCAGCCCCTTGCAGAACTGAAACATTAAAATCTGAGAGACCATGGGAGATGGAGGATAATTTCTTAATCCTGGCTGATATTACTCTGAGGCTGTCAGAATTTGAAAGAAGGGAAGCATAAACTGTGTTATGATCTCAGTGGTTACTCAAAGGTATTATCTGGAGAAACACTGGGCAAAACTGGAGATCTTTTTCATTCCACTTCTGCAAATTTCAAAAGAACTTTAACAAGTTGAGCGAGCATTATACTATTTCAGCCTAAGGTAAATGAAGCTTATAAAGAAAATTTACTTGCAGTTCAATCCTACGAAAGGAAACAACCCAGCTTGAGGATTTAATCCCTTTAAATCCAGCTGACTTTATTCAGGGAGAATTTTATCCCCAGTTCCTGAACATGTTAAATATATAATAATTACTGAATAATTATTTCTTGAATTTTTTTCTTTGTCAAGAGACCAAAAGAAGTCTGGGATTCAGAAAATCTTACAAACAAGAAGATACATGTTTTCAAAACCATCAGTAAAATAAATGAGAAAAATGTTGTCAGAAGTGCAAGATAAATTAAGGAAACACTTTTCAGTATCATCCTAAAATTTGTACTTACAAAATTAAACAACAAAAAATTATGACTATTACATATAGAAACAGGTACATATAGAAATGTAGAAAGCTTGGGGTTTGCTCATATGCAGTGCAGAAATATTTCATAATAATTTGCAATACATACAAAAAATATACAAATTAAAAAGGCAAATTATTTAAATCAAATACAGAGCTCCTCTCAGCAGCAAGTTACCCAAAGATTTCAATGAAATTAACTTATATCAGTGTAATGTTTCCTCCATTTCCAAAATTCTTGTTCTGAAAGTCTTTTCACTTGCTGTAACAAAATCTGCCACTTTTGCCATTTGCACAAAAACATTTCCTGTTTGCTATGTAGGAACTGAAGCAAGCAGTCATGTCAGTGCCAGTCAGCTCTCCTATCTGAAACACTGGGGAAATATATTACAATAACTCAGCACAGTCTAGACGGGCTCAGCATTGTCTGCCTTAAAAATTGTGGTTCAGGCATACTCAAATGCATAAGTTTGTTTTCCAACAGTAACATCCTTCAGAAATAATTTGTTTACCTTTGGTTTTTTGAGTGTTTGCTATTTAGTCAAACATTCCCACGATGAATAACTTATTTACTAGTTTTGAAAAACCAGAAGCAACATTTCACCTGGTCATAGCTGCCAAGGAGCTGGAACTTGAAAAAAACTATAACAGAGTGCAAAAATCCTAATTAAATTGTGAGAATGAATAAAACTGAACTGAATGGGGGAGGGTGTGATGTGTCCCTAAGTTACACATTTTTAAAAAAACAGAAAAAAAATAAATAAAAAAGAAAAATTAGAAACCCCGAAGATTCATAGTCTTGTTACTACTTGCACGTTAATAATACTAAGAATCAGCTTTCTGTAAGAACAAAAGTGGGAAAAATCTTGCCTTTACTGTAGTATTAAAAATCAAGTTAGTATATGAAAATAGGATGCAGAAGAAAACGCCAGAACAGACTTTGTCTGTCCTGGCAGGTATGTGTTCAACATTGGTGAGGAAAGTTCCTCAGCCTCCTTCAAAACTCCAGCATTTCAAAGCCTGTATAATCAAAAAATCTTTTCTCTCATCAAACTTCTGTTTTCCTACTTGTGTCTTAAATTAATTCCCCATGCCCAGTGGAAAGACAACTTATCACTGTTCTTGAACAATTTATATATTTTAATTTTTTTCTCCATTTTCCTTTTCCTTTTTTGGACTAAGAAGTCCCTCTCCTCACTTTATCTCATTAGCTGTATTTTCTTAGCTTTCACACTATCCCAACCTCCTTAGGCTTGGGTTCTTTGTATAGTTCTCACAGAAACTTGTGACCTACTTTATATATATTTCAAAAAAGTACATATATAACAACAATTAAATCAATCAAAACC
>VWYI01036428.1:0-18329 GCA_013399455.1 Anthoscopus minutus | reverse complement strand
GGGGCTCCTCTGCCCTCTCCGCCCGCCCGAGAGCCGCTGGAGGTGGGCGGCAGCCGGGCCCGGGCAGGCCGCGCTGGAACCAGGCCGGGCCTCTCCCCCCCCCGACAGCCCCGACACCTTCAGAAGCCAGAAGCCAAAGTGAGCGAGTTCAGAGTTTCCCGGGCTTTAAAATGAGTGTTCACGGGGGAGGATTCTGATTCTCAATGGCTTACAAAGCTGTCAGTTCTCAGAACTGGACAGCCACTGGCTCTTTCTGAAGCTCCCAAGAGCCTCTCTCAGGAGAACTATTTCTGTAGATGTTTCCTTTCCTTCCCGATGGACTTCCTCTCCAATATTAACTAATGTCAAACCAGCACACTGAGACAGATCAATTTTATGAGGGTTTTTAGGTACCAAAAAATATTGAAAATGCCAAGGCAAAAGATACCATAATTTCTTTTCTTTTTGAATTAAGATTTAAAAATGGTCCCCAGTTAGATCCTATGAAGTCAAAAAGGGACAGGAAAGTAGTTCATTAGAAATAAATAAATTTTTTGGTACCTTTTAACTGTAGAAGAATAGGGATCTTTCAGCAAGATGACAGAATAGGAAAGAATAGGAAACAGAAATTTTATTTTGACCATCAAATCTCCTCTGTTAATTTATGATATTTATTTTGTCATTAAAGCTTCCAGTATCCTCAAGCAGCTAAACGCTGCTCCTTGACATTGATGAGGTGGTGACTGAGAATGCACACATAGACTGTAGCACCATGGGCATGCTGTGCTGCCATTGCAAATTTACCTGAATTTCTCAGAGCTCAAACTAGATACAGCAAAGCAAAAGGTGTAGTATGAGGGTGCCTTCCACTCCAGGAATTGAAGGTTTCCCCAACCCTGCTCTAGCTGCTTTATTTCTTTGCTTTATTTCTGTTAGGTTATTCTGACTTTTATTTTCCTTGGTCAGACTTTTTACAGCAGCTAATTGAAAAGTTATCTTTAATCCAATAGCTGAGCTGTTCATTCAGAGCAACAATTCAAAACTCTCTTGTTCACAGCTCAGGTGGCCACCAGACCAAACGGAATAATGAAGCAATGCTATGGTTTCCTTGGTTTGGGTCTTCAAGGTGACTCCTGAATTCCCTTATGAATATAGCTTGAAAAAAATCACTTTAGGGTTGTAAACAAAAATTAAATACCCTATATAGGTACATTTCTGTCTTTTCAACAAAAATGTACCTATATAGGGTATTTAATTTTTTTTTCAGAAGCTCTTACTTTACTGAAAATTTCTTTCTTATGAATAATTGGGAGGGAACATTAGGAAGAATAAATGTTTATAAATAAAGGAACATCATCTGGTCTAGTTTCACTCTAAGGAGAAACATCTACCTTTTGTTGCCTGAGGATGAGCTGAGAAATATTACATAGCACTGCTGTGCTACTGTGTGTTTTTAATTTTACTGTTTTTTTGGCAAAGGTGCAGTCAGGACCAGTCATATATTTGTGTTTGTACAGATATATATATACACGTATATACACATATACATATATATATATATGTATATATACAAATATATATGCCTAGAATGTAAAAAGTAGTAATGAGAACTTTTCCCTTGGAGGGAAGAAGAATCTTATTTTTCCTAAGAAAATAAACATCAGGCAAACCAATAGCTCAGTGACTTAAAATGACAGGTGAGTGCTTTCATTATTTACTTCTTTGGACATAAGACAAAGATAAATATAATTTTTTTGTCACAAACTCTGCACTGAAGTGCAGAGCCTGATCAGTCCAGAATGCTCAAACTCCACCTTATCAAATTCTCTCTCCTTATTAGTTGAAGTTGCTGCAGTACCAAACATGTCTTTAATACTTGTTAGGGCTTTACCAAATTAAATAGTAATAACAGAACATCCATCCCATTTCAATGCTATTTCCACAGCCAAATTTGATACTTACAGATTTTAGATCACTGTGTTCAATCTTCCTTTCCAGAAAGAAAAGAATCTTATAAATATGAACTGAATAGAGAACTATAAAAAAATTATTCTAAGGTCTTCATTTCACCTGAGACCAGTTACTAAGAAAGGTAATATAGAGAAGAGAAATACTTCTCATCAAATATCTGATTCCTTTTTTTCAGCTACAACATAGTTGTGAGAATATCTTCTCAGATGCCATAAAGATCTCAGTCTCTCAATCGTTCATTAAGCCTTTTAACCAAATTTTGCTTCATTTCTATTTGTTCCTGCAAAGGGCCATGAAGGTAATCTTTAAGGTAAAAATTTTCTGGGTGCCAAATGTCCACACCAAATGTATTTGTAATCACAAAAACTTCAAGAATACCTTGGAATAGATGTGTACTTTTTATAGTTTTACAGATGTAGCACCAACACTGTCAGAGTCATTATGTTTTATGGAGGATGATCTACAGATATGATATTCAGAAAACAGATACTGACCCTCAACATCAAAAAGAAAGTAATTTCAATCAATTTAGCCTTTAAATACCCATTGATAAATTAGAAAAGTTTATATAAATTCTGTTTTACTGTGTGATCATAGAAGACACCACTAAATATATAGACTGTAAATGCAAAACCCAAAGAATTTTATAAAATTTAATTTCAAAGTTGCATATATGACAAAATTAAGTGTAGTTTCTTCCTGAATGTTTATAGCATCCAGACACCTGGTTTGTACTTAAGTGAATTATTAGAGTCCCAATTGCACTTATAAATGCACACACATGTGATGTGATAGAATATATTCCCAAAAAGATTAAGTGACATCCTGGAAAATTAGTGTTATTATAATACAATATTAATAGTAAAGTTAAATGAAACATATATGCTTTGCATTTTTTAAAAAAAATTTGTTTTCTGGCATTTTAACATTTATCTTTAAGAAAAGGTGTGCCAGTGTGACAGGATGTAAGCAGATCCTGGCCCTAGCATTTGCAATCCAAGTAGGCTGCAAAATGGTGACTGAAAATTACAGAATCACCAAATCACAGAATTAAGTAGGTTGGACAACATCTTTGAGATCATCAAGTCCAACCCATAATGGAACACCATTTTATTAACTAAACCATGGCCATTTTATTAACTAAACCATGGCACCAAGTGACACATGGTCTTTTTTTAACACCTCCAGGGACAGTGACTCCACACCTCCTTGGGTACCCAATTACTCTGTGAGTGAAGAACTTTTTTCCAATGTCCAGCCTAAACTTCTGGCATGGCTCAAGCCTGTGTTCTCTTGTCCTGTCAGTGGTTTCCTGAGAGAAGAGGCCAACCCCTGCCTGGCTTCCCCCTCCTTTCAGGAAGTTGTAGGGTGTGATAAGATCTCCTCTGAGCCTCTTTTTTACCAGGCTAAACACCCCCAGATCCCTCCGCTCTTCTTATAGGACTTGTATTCCAGACCCATCACCAGCCTTCTTGCCCTTCTCTGGACACTCAAGGTGCTCAGTTATGTGGATGATATTGAAAATCAGTTACTTATACACTCATGATCTGAGATAAAGGCACTAGGTTTTACTACCTAGATTATTTACTGATATCTTTCTATGTGTTTACTTTCATGCATTCAGCTGACGTATTTCAAAAGAAATACCATTTCCTTTTCAGGCTATTAGAGATGTAAATACAGAAAAACTACATGCACACAAGTCCTCAACAAATTCTTACCATATTTCTATGTATATTGTCTCTCCATTTTAACTAATGAAAATCTTTCAGGTGTCATAGAAATGATTAGGGAATAAGTATATACAGAATTTTTTAATATTTTTTATTTTAATTGTTGTTACATAAGAAAGAGTGCCCAAGGATCCATTAGTGAGGTCACACAAAACAGAAGCAGTTGTGTTCTGTACCTGCATAAGTTTTAAGATCCATGTCTAAAGCAAATCCAGCAGAAGTGTGTTCTTTTAATCTTAGCTATAACATACTTCAATTCCAGTAGTGGTTTCTTTCTTCTTAAAAATTACTAGCTTTATTATAAGGGCTCTGAGACTAGTGTTACTTTGTTTTTCACATAATTTAAATTAATTTATCACAGAAATGTGGTAAAAATGACATACTCTCTTTTGCATATTTTATATGCTCTTATACCCACAAATGCATGTCTCCCACAAATGCATTTTGTGGTCCTCAGAATAAAAAAAGTAATGATACTATACTATAGACAAACTAAAAAACGAGGCTGTCACATAGCTGAAAGCTGAAATTAGAGACAATGTTTGAGGCTAAAGAATTAATTCTATCTTTAAAATGCAGTTATTGTGGGCTTTATCAAATAATAAATCTGAACTGTTACAAAATGCTATATTTCCCCGTTTTATCATCACTTATATATGTGAAAATATGTATTTACAAGTTCACTTAAATATTTATATAATGATATCTCTGTATTTATATTTTTGTGAAAAAACTATATACTTAAATATGTGTGACTTGAAAGATGATTCAGCTTTTGGTGATACTACAAGGTGATGTACCTGCATCAGGTGAATGAGCAGTCACTGGCAAGTTTGGTGATACAATTATCAGGATCACCCATCATGTGGTAGCATTATCGATGTACCTGTGTGTAACAAACCTTAATTCTCTATCAGTCAACTTTACATTGGTAAAAAATTCATAAACTGACAGCCTCATTAATTTAATTATCAACATGATGGGTTTCAGTAAATCCACTGGGGACTTTATTATGTATAATTGTATCTTTGAGAGTTTCCTTCTACCTACAACCCTATTGAAGCCAGAGGTTCGAAAAGAATTCTTGCCCCAAGCAAAGATATTTGTTCTGACACTGTATCCCCAAAAGGGATCTGCTGCAAGACTCTATGAAGCTATGAATATATTCTGTCAGTAATCCCCTGAATAAAATACTGGATAATTTTGTATCATTTGTATTGCATTTTGTATCAAGCAATATGTACAAACAAAACGTTTCTCTTACTGCAGTTATTTTTATATGCTTTTGGGGTTTCTTCAAACACATTACCAAGGTCAGCACTGTTATGGCCAAATTGAAAGGAGACTTGCTAAAGGCTCAGCAGCAAGCAGCAAGGCAGTAAAGGGAAGACATAAACTACTGGAATCACTTGCCAATTGTAAAATGTAAAAAAAAAGCCAAAGTCCATTTACATTACAATATTGTTGTCCTTATGCTTCATGCACTGAAACTAAAAAAAAAAATTCCCAAAGTAGTATTTCTCAGCTACTTCTTCTCTGCTACACAATTAATAGCAAAACAAACATGACCTGTCCAAAATGAATGTGACAGCTAGCATTTCCTAAAGCAAAATCAAGAGATAGAGCTTAGGTGTACAGGCAACTTTAGATCATAAAAATGGCAGTAACATAACTGGGACATGAAATAGAAATTGAGCTCAGCAGCATTCTGACATTATTCTGGATGAACTATTTTTGAAATATTTATAAAATATGTTCAGAACCAACAGGCCTTTTAAAGTTGCTGAAACACCTCCTGTTTCTACTACATTATTTATTAATTTATTTCTCTGTTTATTTACTGACGATCCTGGGTACAAAACAAAATTTAGTTTATGGAAACAGAGCCACTGACATGACTATTTTCTCAGCCATTTCATTAAATCTCTTTTACCTAAGAAAGATATGTTTGTAGAAGTGCATGATATATTTACATGTAAAATATGTAAATTTTTTCTTGAATGAAATAGGACAATAAGCTCCTGAATCACTTCACTGGGTCCTGAAACATAGTTTTTTCCTACCACTTTTTTCATGGGTATTTTAGATCCAGTTTCTATGAAATAATAGGTTATGCTAACAGGCTGAAAAGGCAATATAAAGTTTATCCATAGTCTTTAAATACTTTGTTTACCTGGATTTCCAGTGAATGGAAATTCACTGTTTATTAATTTAATGCATACAGATAGATTAAAAGCAAATATATTTTTAAAAGTTTAAAATTACCTCTTTGCAATGAAAATCAATCTCCCCAAGGATTTCACTGTTGTCATTTTAATATTTATAGCCATCTACTCTTAAAGACATAGCACATCTAGTTATGCTGGTTTTGGGGTTTTTTGTTGTCTCATGCAGTTGAATAGCACTTGTGGAAAGCTGTGTCATGTTTATATCTCCATGGACTACTTTTTCTCTGGAATATAAGATAAGCTGATGTGCAAGTTTAGAAATCCTTGCACCATATTTTAAGAGAATAATAGCTGTAGTAGACTTTTGTAACTTGCTTAGAAAATTATAACAAAAATTATTTATGTTCTGTACAATAAAATTAGAAAAAATATTAGCAATGCTAATAAAACTTCTTTACCCAAGTGAAATTTCAAAATGTTTTACAAACTTATTGAAATAGTTATAATTGCAAATAGTTCTTAACTGAATATTTTTATCTATTCAAGAGATTAAATTATTGAATTATCTCTGTATTTGGAAAGCAAAATGAAGAAAAGTTTGTCAAGATCATTTAGAATTGCTGTATCATTGTTTCTAACTTTCTGTTTTCCCTGCAGCAGATGAACCTTCTTTTAGAATTTTCGGTTGTAGACGGTAGTGGACATTATCTATTGCAGGTCAGTGTCAATACTTTTATTATTTTGATTTCATGGAAATGTATGACTCAGACCGCAACTCTCCTCGCTTTTAAATGTTCAGAGTGATGTATTTTTCCTCTGACTCAGGATATTGTAAAATATATAGATAATTTTCCTATTAGAAATTAAAAAAAAAAAAAAAGAAAAAAGGAAAGAAAGAAAGACTGAAGACTCTAATATTTCCCAAAGATGTATAGAACTTGTCTTGAAGAGAAAAAAGAGCAAACAGACATGTGCAGCACACCCAGAAGATGAAGCTGCCATGGCTGGGCACCTGCCATGAGCAAGCCTTCTTAGAGGATTTGGAGATTTTGGGTCAGAACTATCTTCCAGACATAAAATTAACCCTTAGACAGAAGCTGCCAATTTTTCTAGTTATGTCTAGTCAACTCAAAGTTTGGTGATATCCTCACAGTCTGCAATGCTTTTTATTTATCCCCAGTGGTGGATGCTGGTTTACATTCTGATTAGAGCTGAACTCTTCCTTTGAAGTTTTCCACTGGCTGTGGCCTTCCCTTGCCCTCTTTGAATCTTCCAAAGTGTGAATCTTTCTTCTTTGCTCAATCACAACAGGTTTTGCCATCTAAATTTCCTGTCGTAAAAAAAGTGCATTGCTTTTTTTTTTGTTCTGACTATTGAGGTTTTAAGTCTTTTTATCCTCTGATTATATACTCTTATGGTATTTGGAACAACAAACCCAGAACTGACTAACATCTGCAACATATAACGGTAGCAAATTAAAGGTAAAATCTATAAATGCAGTAGAAGCATATTTGCCCATAAATTAGACTGCTACATAGCAGTTACAATGAAGGCAGTAAGCTCCAAACAGTATCATCACATTTTTTAGTTCAATTCAAATAAAAGTAGTTAAATAGATATTTCGTTTCCACCTCCCTTCCCAGAGCTATTTAGAGGACCACAGCAGACTTTCTTGTCGCATTGTCTGAAGTAAAAATCTGCCATCCATCTTCAAACATCCCTGAATAGCATTTTAGAAAGTGCTGGCGTAGTGCCTCAGATAATATGGGACCTTAGTGAATATTAAGAATGCTGCTAAAAATCTGAAAAGCTTTTGGCAGAGAAGCTTCAAAACTGAATTGTTTACCTTTAATAAAATTATGGTTTGTATATTTTTGAATATTTATCCTTTTCATTTGACTTGAAATCTCTTCCTAAACGATTTTGAGTCTTAAGCTACCAAATAAAAACTAAAGTTAATACAGCAGTGGTCTGTGTTCTGTTGTATATCTGCGTATGACATCTCCCTGCGTAACTCAGACTTGCATGTGTGTAGAAAAATGATATGGAGATTTGGAATTAGACTTTTTGTCTTTTTTTTTTTGTGTGTGTGTGTTTTTTTGGTTTTTTGTGTTACCTGTATAAACTGTATGTATATTACAATGTTATTTTACAAAACAGGAATGCTTAGCATACCTTAACTAAAGTTAAATCAATTCATCATGTTCGGTAATAGTGAAGTGTCTATATCAAACCTTTGTGGTAAATAAGAAATCATTTTTAACACTTTTGACAATATGTATAATGACAGAGCCTTTAAGTATTAATACAAAGTGGTGCATTATATGTCACTTAATAAAAGGATTTCATAATTATCTTATGCTTCATTAGACATCTCTAAGGTAGGCATAAATATTTTAATATACCAGACGTATATGCGTGTATGTGTATATATCTATATATATATGCAAATATTTATATATATATATGCATATATTTAATTGTGAGCATATGTATATGTACTGTGTCTAAATACATTTATATACAGATACACTTATTCATCTTCTCCCAAGGCTACCCAAGGCTGATCAAGTCCAATTCAATTTTTAATGTTCTGACTACAGTTTCTACATCTTCTCTACTTTTCTTTAAAAAGACAATTAAAAGATATCCCTCTCAATATAAAATATTCCCTTGCTCTTTTCACAGATCAGACATCAAGCAATTTCTTATCTTCATCATCTAAATTAATCATTAGCACTTTAAATAAGCCTTGCTTATAGTACTATATAGCACATTCCCTTCATGGTATGTGCTCCAAGGCTGTTTGTAAATTGCATTTAAGAAACTTATACTGATATTATATTTTTTATGTACAGGGAAGTATTTTTGGGAATTTTAGAATTTTGATTTTTTTATTTAGAATTCAAGAATACATCTATCCTAATCCCATTAAATATTGTGTACAAATAGAAATGTCTTCAAAAGACACATTGCTCTTATTTATAACATAACTGACTTTCTCAGTCAATCCTTTTACAGCAAATGGAAGCTCACACTACTACTTTTACCAGAAGCAGCAATCTAAAGCCTTTTTGTGTAAATAATATTTAGAGCTTAAGTCATATTTTTCTACAAATGATTCCTGACATTTTCTTTATAAAATAATAATAATAATAATAGTAATAATAGCAACAGCAATAGGAATAGTAGTAGTAGTAGCAGTAGTAGTAAAAATAATAATAACAATAATAATAAACTGAACAAACTAAACAAACAAATAAAACCTTCACTTATAAGATTTCTTTGAAATACTTTTTGTAAAGACCACTTATGACTTGGTCTATTCCTCCCTAATGGGTACTGTTTCCTCCCTAATGAATGAGTAAATTCAGACAGAGTTCTGCAGAAGTCTGTGTCTACCTGAAAAATAAGCATTTTAGTTGTATCTAGGTATTCAGATACATGTTGAGTCCTTTTGTTATATAATGGACAACAGATCAGGTCTCTTCTATTTATTTAGTTATCCACTAATATTGTATGAGCAACAGAAGGCTAGAATGCTTTTATCTTTCCCCCACCTATTTTTTTTCTTTACCTTAGCCTGGTTCAATATGACAATAACAGATGGGAAAAATCCTAAAATCTTCTTTTTAAAAATAATTCAGCAAGGAATTCTCCCCCCCTACTTTTTCATGTATATCCTTTCTTCTCCTTGTACACTCACTAATGCAGTGACACTACAACAAGAAGTATCTGCTGCATTTCCAGGAGAAGGAGGGTGCAACTCAGCCACCACACCAGAGAAAAAATTGGACTCCTGAGCCCAATGGCAAGGGCTTTTCTACAAGTGTAGTGGCACAGAGTGGATGCTTCTTTCAGAGCGACAGATCTGCAGAGGGACACAGTTCCTGCTGCAGTGTCATTTCTCTGTCCTGGGCAGGAATGTGCCTGGACAGCTGTCTAATCTGCACTTATTTACATGACGTGTCTTTGATGAGTAGAATTTACTCCAGATTTTGCCACTTTAAATATAAAAAAAAATCTTCTGCTCAAGTATTGTTTGTGTTTCCAAAACATAAAATGTTTAGAAACACAATTTCCATTGGAACTGTTCCATGGACTGCTGGGTGTTCTTAGCTGTGTTGTCTAACATTCCCTGTGGGTTTAGAACATTCCACTACATCAGTAGCCCTCCTAATGTATTTTCAAGCTTGTCTTTGTGACTGCACAGGCTGGATCCTCACATAATTTCATGATTCCCAAAGGAAAGACTGCAGAAATAAATCTATATTGTGCACACACAGTTTAGTCCTAACTACTACAGGAACTTATCATAAAGGGTTATGACAAAATGACTGGTTTGTAATCTTTATTCCATAAAGATGCTATAGTTTATGTATTTCAAAATATGCCACATATCCGAAAACTGAGAAAGAAGTAACCAGCTTTTGGTGAGGGACTCTGTCTTTTTTGCTGTTCACATAATTCCTCTAGGGACAAAGAGCCAAAATTACCAGTCGGCTCAAAAGGGTTGGCTGGGATGGGAAAGAAATTCCCATGAGCAGTGGTTTAGGACAAATTTGGAAAAAACCTCCAAAGGGGCCTCTCCAGGCAGCAAACCCACACGGCGCCTCCCCCCAATCAGTTCGAAAAGGACTCCTTGGAGAGAAGTGGAAAGAACCTGTTTATTGAACAGGCGAGGCACCCCCAGCACACAAAATGAACAACACCAGATAACAACGCTCTTTCACAGCTCTGAAAAGATGACAAACTCAGAAAGTCTCTCCCGGGAGTGGTCGCTCTGTTACCGGTCCCTCCGATGCTGGGGCAGCTGCTGCAGGCCACAGGGTGCAGACTCGCGGTGTTTCCCAGGTCCCAGTCCGGAGCAGGTTCAGGTGGTTCCAGAGAAAAAAGGGAAATTAAAAAAAGAGCAGTCCAGGGGAAAATTTGGACTGCTTAGATCAACTAACTAATGAGCAAAAAGCAAGAGCAAAGCAAAGCCAGAGACAAGCAAGAGCAGAGCAAAAAGCAAAAGCAAAAGCTGCACTACCTACTGCCGTGTCTCTGTGTCCCGCCAGCCACTGTGGGAGTGAGCAGACTGATAGCAAAACCAAACCAAAACTTCACTCTTCAAAGCCAGTCTTGAAGGCACAGAACATAATATCTAGCGTAAACAGAACACACGATTGGGGATACAAGCACTGTAACATCACCCTAGGACAGCAGAAAAGATGCTAGAATCATGAAATGTACAAAAATGAGCATACCAGAAAACCACCATGAGCACAGTAAAGATACAAGCTGTAAGTACTATCTGTGAATCATCTGGAGAGAAGGTAGATCCTATACCGCAATGACACCAGTTTTAGAAAAATCTGCATTTTATTACTTTGGATGTGTATGTAGCATTTTTAAATAGTTTCTGTGTCTTGTAGAGGAGAATTTGGCACGGGTACTTCCGCTTACAAAGTGGTAAAATAATATTTAAGATAACTGCAACTGTCCCTTCCACTTCACAGAAGAGAAGTTTTGGCCTCAAGACTTGCTTTTAATCATAACCAAACTGCATTCAAAAGCTGCTTGATAGGGAGCTACTTTTAGGAGTCAGAAACTGCATCTGCATTTTCAGAAAGACGTGGTCATTTTAGAGCATATTGTTAAAAGTGACAAGCTGCAGTGTCACTTAGTTCTTTAATATCCTTTTCTGTAATACCCGCAGGATTGCAACTGTGCCCAAAGGCTTAAATGGAAGAAAGAACAGGTTCAGCTCCAGAGATGTTACTTAGCTCCCACTGGCTTCAGATAAGCTTTGCTTGCCTCACCAAGCAGAGCTGTTGCCTTCAAATCATAAAAATCCCTATTCAGCTCCCAGCTATTACAGCATACAAAACATATTCACACAAAGTCCAAGCACTGTAAGGGGGAACTTTGCTAACTAGAGAAGTCTGCTTGATTTCCAAATAGACACAATACAAGTCAGAGAAAGGAGTCTGGACTCTGTAGCAGTGAAGAAAGTACTGTGATTTAAAATGAAACATCTGAACTTACAATAGACACACATTTTTATCTGAAAATCTTAGAATATTTTTGAAGATCATTCCTGGACTGAGGATGTATAAATCTGTTTTAAATTTCAGTAAATTCAGCAAATTTAAATCAAAAGACTAATATGTCTTGGGGTCCAAAAAAATAAAGAATTGTTTTTTGCACAGCCTGCAAAGGCATTTTGGGTAACAAGTTTAAAAAGGTTTTCTTTGCCCTCCTCTTACAATTAAAATCATTAGAATCTAGACAAAACACAGTAATTAGGGTTTTGCAGATTGAAATAGTTACCATTCTTTGAACTGATGAATTCTAACTTTTTCCATTATTTTTCTAGCTCTTATTTTTGCAAAAGTTTACCCAGATGTGGAGAAGGCTGAGGCAATCAAGGATGTTTTTGCCATGCTCTTTACCAGGAAGTGCTCCAGCAACACTGCCCAAGTTGCAGATAGCAAGTAGCAAAAAGTAGAACTGCCTGCTGTAGGAGAAAATCAGGTTCAAGACCATCTAAGGAGCCTGAAGGTGCCTAAGTCCATGGGACCTGATAAGATACATCCTCAAGATCCTGAAGGACCTGACTGAGGAAGTGACTAAGCCACTACCCATCATATTCAAGGTGTGGCAGTTCAACGAAATTCCCACTTAAAAAAGAGAGGGGAAAGGGGAACTGGGTAACTGTAAAGTCCATTTTCAAAACAAATATGAAAAATCTGTAGAACTACAGGCTGGTCATTCTCACCTTGGTGCCTGGCAAGATCATGGAGAGGATTCTCTTGGAAACTAAGACAATTTGAATATCAGAAAGTGATTGATCACAGCCAAGATGGCTTCACTAAGAGCAAATCCTCCCTGACAAATTTGGTGACCATCTCTGACAGGGTTGCATTAATGGATGAGGGAAGAGCAACTGCAGTCAGATACCTGAACTTGTACAAAACATTTGACAATGTCCCTACATGACATCCAAGTGCAAGATGCTGTATCACGGTCAGGGCAAGCTGTGGTATCAATGTAGGCTGGTTGGACATTGGATTGAGAGCAGCCCTGAGGGAAAGGACTTGAGTGCTCCGGTGGATGAAAAACTTGACAAGATTCAATGTTCACTGGCAGCCAGTTGTACCCTGAGCTGCATCCAAAGCAGTGTGGCCAACAGGATGACGGAGGGGATTCTGCTCCTCTGCTCCACTCACTGAGACCCCACCTACAGGGCTGCATCCAGCTCTGGGGTCCCAGCACAAGAAGGACATGGACCTGTTGGAGCAAGTTTGGAGGAGGTCTCCAAAAAGATCAAAGGGCTGGAACAATTTTCCTTTGAGGACAGAATGATAGAGCTGTGCAGCTGGGTGAAGAGCTGGCTCAGGGGAGTTCCATATCAAAACCTTCCAGTACCTTAAGGGGGCCTACAGGAAAGTAGGAGAAGTATTTTTGACAAGGCCACGTCATGACAGAACAAGGAGTAATGATCTTAAATTGAAACAGAGTGCATTTAGGTTAGATATTTTGAAGAAATTCTGTGAAGATGGATAGATACTAGAATGGGTTACTAAGGAAAATTGTAGATGCCCCTGAAGATGTTCAAAACCAGGCTGGATGGAGCTCTGGGCAAACTGGGATAGTGGCAGGTGTCCCACCTGTGTCAGGAAGATTGGAAATAGATTACTTTTGAGGCACTTGGAAATAGATTATTTTTGCCTTTCACTTCCAAGGCAAATCATTCTGTTAATATACAATTGTATGAAAGGTACCAGAAACTTACAGCTGCGACTGACTTGCTGAAAAAGCAACATGATTCAAAAAGGAACCTTTACAGGGTGGAGAAACTTTCAGAGCACTCCTCTTAAACACAGGTGTTGAGAAGGTTTTATAGTTGTTTTTATGTAAACTGAAACTGAGGAAAGTATTTGACTGAATTGTACTCAGTTAAAAACAAAAACAACATAAAGAGCTCTGTTCTACTTCTTGCCCCTGACCTCTTGTGTCTGACAGCATTTGTCAGATATTTTCCCCACTATCTTTTGCAAAAAGATGGCATTCTATGTATGGACCCAGCTCCCAGTAACTCCGTAATACCTGCCACTGATTTCATTGATGTACAGCACTGTCACAAATGTGTTTCATTAACCTTGCTTGTTGTGGAGGAAAATTCAAGACAAGAAAATGGAAGCAAAGGAGAAGATGGAGAGCAGGAAAGTTAAATAATAATAAAAAAATGTGTATCTATGTGCCTAGAGGAGCTCCAGGATACGCTTTCAAACTAGCAAATCAACAATTAATATTTAAAGAAGAAGAAAAACTCAGGTCAGCAGAAAATGCAATTTGGAAGTAACTGTAAAGAAAATTTTATTAATGCTTTCATTCTGTTGACTGCTTTTTTATGGACCTTTATGGCAGGATACCCTTAGTTAGCCACACAGGTGCATAATTTTGAGAGCCTTAAAAAAATAAATTTCAAAAGCCGATTAATATTTTATCAGTATGCATTAACACCTAAACAATAATAATGAGACCCATACAAGTCCAAGAAGCTTGGTACTGCTGCTGTGAGACAGAAAAAGCCATAGGGGTTTTGTCAGAGTAACAGAACCATTTATTATTATTGCAAGTATGTTCAGGAGGAGAAAATTTACCATTGTCATAAAAAAGAGTACATTGCATCCATCTCATTCCCTTCTATTTAGAGGGATTAGGGAGGTAAAAATACACGGACTTTCACCTACTTTCCCTATCTAGAAACTGTCATCTCATGAGAAACTGCACCTGGTCCATTATACCATACTCTGAGATGTGGCAGCATCATCAGTGCTATCCAGTATGATCCAGCCAGCAGAAAGATATAAACCACCTGGGACAACTAGAAATTAATGAAGTTTAGAGAAAACCAACCACTAAATAAACTTTCATTGTCGGAACAAAAAAAAGGAAATACAATGTGCTTTAGAAGCATGTATGTGTTGCTAGCGCTCAAGAGAAGCAGAAATGGCAATTAACTAATTTCTCCACCATTTGGGGAAAGCCCAGTGCAAAACTCAGACCAGAATCTGTGAATAAGGTCCATTTATATTCACTGTGATCCTATATCTGCTCCTGAAAAGTCAATGTAACATAAAAAATCTAACCAAAATCAAACCAAACAAAAAAAAACCCTCAATGAAAATCCCCATAAACAAGCAAACAAACAAAAGCAACCAAAAAATCCTGAAAAACCTTCAAGGCATAGTTTATTACTTACTAAATAACATAACCTAGCTTTAATGCCAACATGAATTAGACATTCTGTTAAATCATGACAACTGCTAATAGAAAAGGAGATGGCATCTTCCCTGCCAAGTCTATTTCCTTCCTATTCCTTCACAAACCTCAGTGTTCTCCTGGACCTCAGCAGGACTTGGTCACACAAGTGTACACGCATTAAAGAAAATTACACATTAAAGTGGCACTTCCTCCTGAATCTGGCTGCTCTGCAAGGTGTTACATGCTTTTTCCAATCCAACCAACCCCTTGTTAACCATCCTGACGTATATGTAGCACCTAAACTGCATTCACTCCACTGAGCACCTGTTGTGACACAGATCCTAAGGCTTTATCCATACCTGCTGATCCCTACAGCTCCATTCATACCTGCAGCAGGTTGGTCCTACCAGCAGCCAGTGCTTGCTCAAACTTTGAGCAACACTCAACAGGCAGGAGTGAAAAACCTCACTGACCAAAGAAAAGATAGATTTCTTACCATGTCACAAATGACTTGTCTTGGGGAAGTCAATTTATTACAAATAAATACATATATATTTAATTTTTTATTTTTGGATATCATTAAGAAGAAACAAAGCAAAACCAGGACAAACAAAACCACTAATAAGCAAAGTCACCAAGCAAACAAGCCAACAGCCCCAAATATTAAAATACTTCGGAAAAACACTTCTCCACTGAATCTTCACCAGATTCAGTTTCATTCCTTCACTCCATGTGCCTCTCCTATGTCCCAATGCTCCTGGCTGTGAGCAAGTTGTGATGCAAGTTACACTCAGTCCTTTAAACAGGGAAACCAGGGTGGTGGGCAGGGGACTGCCACAGTGAGTACACAGCAGTTTCTCTCTGCTACTTCTTCATCACACCTTTTATCTGGTCTGGTATAATTCCTTGACAGGCTGCAGGGCTTTTTTGTCTACCATGGCATCTTGTCTTTCTCTTCTGGCCTAAATCTTCACTCTGTACTTTCTCGCCCCTTTGACAACATGTTTTTCTATGACTGGTATATTTTGCTCTTTTAAAAATATGTTTCAGCTGAGATGCCACCAGTTTCACTTGTATACTTGGCTGTGTACTGCAGTGAGTGCATTGTGAAACCAGCGGATTCCATGTCCAGCACAGGACAGTTGTTGGCTTCTTATCTCCAATGGAGACTGCAACCTCCCACCATGCCCAAAACCTGCTCGTCTACACCAAATAAAATGCTAACACCTTCCAAACATCTTCATCCTTTGGAAAGTTGGCTTTGCCTCAATCTCTTCTATTGATGTGTGGGTACAAGAAGGGCACCACAGCCAACAGCACGTTTAAAAGGTATATTTGATACATTCTCAGAACTACTTAAGAATTTGATATATAGGCTTTTTTTTTCTTTCTTGTGAAGTTTTAGTAATCTTCTATGATAATTTAAAATGAGATATTTATTGCAGTATGAGTTTTTGGTGTTTTTTCTTGCAGATGCACTCTTGCTTTTGTGCACTACTAATCCTGAATGTAAATTTGTTCATTTCTCAAAATAAGGTTTGTTTGAAAATGTGACAGTTTATCCTCTCTTGTGATAAATAAAGCATAAATTTAAAGAGAAGATTGCCATCATTTGTTTGTTAGTATATCAGAAAGCTAGAACTCCAAAGTAAATATTTTTCAGCCTTTAAGTCCCTACAGATTTAGCACCATTTCTCTGTCTCATATTTAATTTGTCAGTTAATGTTAACTTATTAACACTGTTCATCTTTCACTGAGTAAGATGAAGTCAAGTTATTGAATGTTCATTATACATATAGGAACAGTAGCATGTGTATCATAACAACAAGATGAGAAGACAGCAACTACTGCACAGTCATGAATAAGGAATCAAAGTCTGATACATCACTTCATATTGTAGGCTTTTCCTGAAGGTTGTGATATTTTCTAACTACTGAACTTTTAAAACACAATTATTTTCAGAGTGAGTTTTAAATAAAAGTGAGTTTTTCACTTGCACTTGAAAACAAACTATTTTTTCCACTGCTCAAAAATTCTATGGCTATCAATATACAAGAACTTACAAGTCTGGATAGATGGAAAACAACAAACCAGATTAACTAACTCCAGTTAGTTCAGTCTGCTCATTCAGCACCTCAGTCACTGGGGACACACTACCATGATGCACTGTTCTTGCAGCAGTTCTTCATTTGATACAGAGACTTCTACAAAACTACTGTTTTCATTTTGAAACTTTGATTGGGATGTGTTTTAAAACTTTCTTCTATCATCAGATTATTTCTTGAGACAATCGCTTGCAACAAGTACCTTATTGCATTGCCAGGCTGCAAAATGATCCAGCTCCAAGTTCCTGAAAATAAATTTGAATTTTATGTTACATAAGTGGCAATAGCTCTGTGTCCTGATAGTTTACCTACAACATCACCATCCAAAAAATTCCACTCTTTCCTAAGGCTGCCTTTGCTTTGTTCTACTAAAAAACAAAGATAGAAGGAAACATTCGTCATTCCCCTTTAGGAGTTTATTATAATCATGGCATTGGGAGCAGAGTTCAGTTTCCTGATGAAAACCAGGCACTTTGCATTGTCTCTGATAGTGTGCATCAAAGTGAACAGTTTGACTGGCATGTTATCTGCCTCCCACGTTTTAAGATTACTGGTATTTTGCTTCAGGACATTTATGTTTAAAAAGCTCAGCAAAGCAAGATCAGATAAGAAGAGACACAAAGATTAATTCTGAAGTTCTCATTAAAACCAAATACTGTAATCATAGAAATGAGAAAAATATTTCTCTTCCTTCCACATTTAGCCATGTTTATCTACAAAATTACTACAAAGACATGCTATATCTAGAAAAAATTTTGAAAACAATTCTTCTGACTGATCTAGCTTGCAATACAAATAATGTGGGTATCGTATCTGTCATAAGTCAACATTTCCTCACTGGTAGATGGATTTTGAGCNTATCGTATCTGTCATAAGTCAACATTTCCTCACTGGTAGATGGATTTTGAGCATTAATTTGAAACAAATTACTGGAGGGAAGCATGGTGATAAGAAGCACTCATTGTCAGCTATATGCTGTCTTTAGTTGTGGTGTAGGTCTCCTCATCTTGAACTGCTTTTTCTATTATTTAATCGACTGCTTATTCAGAAGACCTTCTAATTGTATTTTTTAATAGAAATTCACATAATTATTCCCAGTACACCAGCACAACGTCCAA
>VWYI01036426.1:0-26586 GCA_013399455.1 Anthoscopus minutus | reverse complement strand
CCTCCCAGTTCCAACTGAACCTGCCACACAAGCCAAGGTAATTAATTCAATATGAATGTATTGTTTTACGCCTGGAGAAAACCATTTTTAAGAGTTGGAATTTTTGCAAAATGGTTATCAAAGGTTCATTTCCATTTTCTTCTACGGGGTTTTGGTTTTGGTTTTGTTTTATAGGAAGGCTATGAAATTTCACATAGTGAGTTATATCTGTGGATGTGTTCTGAGACAAATAGGAACTTTGCCACTGGTTTTAAATGCTTCTGTGCTTACTGACCTGCAAAGATTTACTGTATCTATGTTGCCTTCTTTATATATAAATAAATATATTAAAATATAATAGTATTGAAAAATGAATGCAATTTTTCAAAATCTAATTTGTAAGCCTTAAAAATTGTAAACAAGATCTATGATCTACATTCATTTTGCAGAACTACAATGAGTACAGATGGTGCAAGGCATTGATGAATCAGTCTCCTATTTTCTAATGCTACAAAATATAGTCAGATGCTCTATTTAAACATGAAGAAAAATCTTAGTAAAAAGATCTATAGATCTTAGATCTATAGATATGTAGATCTATAAAACATGATGTAGAATTAATGTGAAATTGATACATAGGTCTGTTTGTGACTTGGAATATGTATTTTCACATATTTGAATGAAAATCGGTATCACCAGAAACTTTTATAGATTTGTTAAAAAGAATATAAAATGTCAGGTGCACAAAATACAAAGGTGTTAAGAAGTACTTAAGTGCCTCTTCTTAGTTTCCTATCATTTACTTTGACACAGAACTTTTGTTTGAGTGTTTGATAGCACTTATAAATTTCTTCTGCTATTAAGCATCATACAAAAGCTTTTACAGATTTAGCAACACCTCAGCAGCAGTTGCTCTCTTGTTAAATGCTTTACAGTGAAAAGCATTGGGTGAGAATAAGACACCTGCTTAGGAGTGAGAAAAAGTGAAAGGCAGGATGGGAAAGAAAGCAAATCTTGTGTTGAAAAGTGATTTTAATGAGTTTGCGACTGACTTGGAAGAGAGAGGTTGCTGTTTTTTTCTAATACCATGTGACGAACATCACAAAGCTGTTTGTGAAAGAATTAAAATTCACTGTTATAGGTCGGACTTCCATTCTGGTTCATGGCAGGTGGCTCAAACTTCTTATAGACAAGATACAGGACCAGTAATATTCAGAAGCTCAGTCATACTTGAGCAAAAGAGATAAAAGACTTTGTGCTTTCTTGAGGGCCTTTATGTAAAAGCCATCTCTCATGAAAAATAGCAATTCTAATATTACAGGTTTTCTGTTTCTGGAAGGGAAAAAAGTATAGACAGCAGTTATAGATGTGCAGTACAGCCAAATTTAAGCTCTTTCCAGTTATAAAGTCAAATATTTTCCATGGTAAGTGGTTAAATAAAACTGGATCCTGGTGTAATTGAAAATCTTACCAAATCCAAAAAAAGCATGCATGCCAACAGCTCTATATAATTTTTTATCTTGAAGCAAATATTCTACGTAGCAAAAAGTCTTACTGCTGGCCATAGATGAAACAGAAGTGGAAGTTAATGAATTATTTTTTTAAAATTAGTTCATTGTTTAATTGGATATTTAGTTAATTTATTTTTTTCTTCAAAACTAGTTTGAAATACTGGAGTACGACAATAACATTGCACCAGCTGTTGGCAGAAGCCAGTGTGAAATGCTTGGACAACGTTAACTTCCTAATGCAAAGATGACATGTAGATTGCAATTTAGATTTCTTATTTCCATTCAAAACATCTGATAGACTGCAATTACATTCTGGCATTTAGGATAATAGAATAGGTATCATTGCCTTTGTATCTGCATATGGACGAGGCTGTAATAGGAGAAAAAATTTATTAGGGAACTCACTGCCACTCCCCTGCCTGGACTGTGCTGTCCCTCAATGGAATCAAAGAAGAGTGTCAATCTCAAGTGTGACATTTACTGTGTCACTTGGATCATTTGGTGGACTGTGCAAGTCAAATGTGCTTCTCCTTTCTTGAAGAGATTATGAAAGCTGGCTTTGGAAGGACTTGGACCTTTGAGCCTTCAAATATGAGATAAACCAGAGAGACTTCAAAGTTGATTTCAAAGTACAGTTTTATGTCTGCACACTAAAAAGTGCATACTCCAAAGAATGTTGGAGAAAAATAGTAGTTGCCCCTTTTTCTCTCACCTTTTATAGTGGAGGAATACAGAATTTTCACCCATCTAACAGTACAATAATTTCAATTTTACAGGAACTTTTTTCTTTTTTTTTCCCCTTGTAGTGACAAATCTATTACTCATCATAGTCATTCCTACTTTGTCACAAATTCTTTTTACTCCTGCTTCAGCTCTAACAAGTCAGCCTACACACAGGGCTGGTTTTTCCTTCATACATCAAAGATGGTAGAAATTCAGAGAATGAATAATTGGCTTCCACAAAGCAATCTTCTTCAGTCACCTGCATCCCCCGATACCTGTGCGGGGTTCTGCTCTGTGCCAGGTTCTGTAGAGAATTGTTGTGAAGGGATCTGCAATTCAATATAAAGACCTGTATGAAATGGTATAATAGACAGTCAGAAGTTTAGACAGAAATAAATGTCAGACTGGCAACATAGGTGCAAGGAATTTTTTCAAAATTAATGATCCTTGGTGACTATTGGACTTTTATAGTACAATAAACTCTAATAGACCCTGCTTTGCTTTCTAAATTCCTTTGATTAAATGATTAAGCCTCTTTTAAAGCAGTTTGCCATCAACAGGTAACAAGTCTTGAATATTTTTATTCTGAGAGTCAGGTAAATATCGTACCTGATCCTACAAGTTAGATGTTTGCCCTTAATAAAAAATTGTACCCTGAAGTTTCCTTCAGGTGTAAATGCAAAGGACTTTAGCAGAAACTTTTCATTCATAGTCTGGAAAGCAATGCAGCATGATTGGTTTATGAAGGATAATCGGGACTCATGAACACAAAACTGAGTGGAAAATCTCAAAGATCTAAAGACAATGTACAGCTCTCTGGTGAGAGGTTGTGCTTCAGGCACAATTTCCATGACATTTGCTGTATTCAGTCTAAGCTGCTACTGTACAAAAAGAAGACGATGACAGTTGTGAGTTATCATGTGAAGGTGGTCAATACCAGTACATTTTACTGCCCACTGTCAAAAGACGGGCTTGAATGCTCTCTGGAGACCTGATTTTACTCCAGGAGATCAATTGGCTCTTTTTATTTGAAATAAAAGGGTATTGCTTGAAAAGTGCCTGAAGCATCACAGACTTCCAAGAGAGAATGGAAAACACAGCTGTTCCACGTTCAGTGTGTGCGGTTACTCTCCAGCTATAAAGTATGAAGGGGGAAAAAAATATATCCACTCTATTCAATGAGTTCAACAGGTATTAGGAAATGTATTCGATGAATGTTATGACACCACATCTGGAATAAATGATCTGAAATCTACAATAGCTGTGACTGCCAGATCAGAAACTCAAACAGCTCCAAGCCCTCGTCAGTCAGCAGTAATGGTTAACAAAGAAAAAAGATCTAGGGTTAGGATTTATACTAAATTTATATTGATGGTATTATAATGCTATTTGTAACCTAGGCTGCCTCTGGAACACAGATTTCAGCTCTATGTTATTCCAAAAAAGACTATAGGAAAAATAGAAGCGGTTCAGAGACTGGCAATAAGAATGCTTAAATAAGTGGAAAATCTACCACCGGAAGTAGATTGGAAAGACAGCAGCAGTTTACTTCAGAATAGAGATGAGATATGAACAAGATGAGATATGAAAAATAACCAAGTAAAAATGACTGTGTAAAAATGACTATGTATAAATGAATTTAGGGAGAAGCTAGTGCAGGCTTCCTACTTCTGACATAATATTAGAAGAAGGCAGTAATCAGAAAACTGAAAGAGAGTAATCTAAAATCAAGAGAAGGAATTATTTTTTCGGCCAACAATAAGCTAACAAAAGTCATTGCCACAGTATGTTATTGGAGTCAAGAGCTCAGTCAGATTAGAAAAGGGAATGGTTGTTCATATAGATTATAACAAAGGTCAGGGTTATTAGGGTTTTAAAAATAATCAGGAATCTAGAAATTATATAACTTCTCATGCTTCAGGCAAAAACAATGATAGGAGCTAGGAATATTATTCTTATAGGAAGCATACCTTTTAACTGTTCACTGTGAGGGTTCTTTAATTTTACTCTGGAGAGTCAAGAGACGCCTTTGGAGAGACAGGGGGAAAGGAAGGGTGTCTAGTGTTTCCTAAGAACACTTTTAAAGCTTATTTTCAAAAGGGGATATTGGAAAATACTTGTTCTGCTTTCTGAACTACTAGTCTGGAATGCTCAAAAATATGTGTTATTATGTTCTATACCCAGAGCCAATACATATGAGCTTTATTTATATATCTATAGATAGATAAATATATATATATGTGTATATGCACATTTATTTTTATTCTAGTTGAAGCAAAACCAGATACGGGTATAACAATGGTGCATACCCAGGAAAATGATTGCAATGGATATCAAATGCATTGAGAAAACTAAGGTCAATCAAAAAAAAACTGGAAAGTGACGTGCTAGAATACGTTTTGGTTTTACTATTTTGTTTCTCATGCATTCCCAATGAACAGATGCATTGTTTCTTTTTGTCTCCTAATGTTATGATGTTTTGATCCTTGTCAGAATGTCCTGATTGAAATGAGTCTATGTGATTATTCTGGTTTTGCACCATATGTGTCTTTGCAGTTTCAGACTTCAACTGGACAAGGAAGGGACATTTTCCACCCATATTCATTATTAAAAACCAATTATAACAAGAAAAACTCCTCAACAAATACTTATTACATTAAGAAGCTAAATTTTATTCCAAGCTACACAAAAATTTTCTCTAAGTCTAGGGACTCAATTATTTTTATAACTTTGGATTAGCTTGGTGATGAAGAAGATGAAGTGATTTGAAGGCAAAAGTTAAAATAGAGCAGGTGTATGAAAACCAATAGCATTTATACTTTATCTTCCTATGAACATTATCTTACAAGACATATCTCTATAGTTTTACATATATTATGAGTGAATTCATAATATTTTAGCAACTCAGGTCTGGAACTCTTTTGGTTTTCAGAGCTATTTTATTTCTCCTGTCACAGAATAGAATCTTATGCAGGAATCTGTAGAGCAACATATCTTTACTCAAAAAGAGATTTCATGAAAGAATCAAAATTATGTGTTCAATGGCTCAAATAAATAATCAGAATATCAAAATTACTGAATCTGATAACCCAGATGTTCCATTAGTACTCTTCTCAGGATTACTTTATTTCCTTACAAGACTAGGAGCAATGTCAAACTTGCCTCCTAATCTTCATGAAGACTCTGACCCAGAGAACTAGCTTTTAAGTAAAAATTTCTTTTCTCAAACTCCCTGCTTTATTTTGGGGAAGCAAAAGCCTGACTAACTAAACAACAGCTGTCTTTGATCTTGATTTTAAAGGCAAGCAGATATGTCCCTTCTCAATTCTTATAGACAAGTATATTATGCCCTGAGTTCCTACTCCTATAAAGTAATATTCACTATTTTAGGACTAATTAGTGTTTTAAATTAAGGTTCTGCATACTTCCTTTAATAGCACTAGTTACTGAGCCACCTATTAAGAAGACTCTTATCCTAGCAGATAAATGGTGAAAATTTCATTAATGCTGTTACTAGCTAACTGATTTTCATTAATAGCAGGAAAAAGGCCGGTTTAGCATTCAAGTTAGTGCATCATTGATCTAATTTTTTGCCTTAATTAAAACTCAACTCTGTTTATTGCAAAATACTTTAAGTCATGGGAGAGCTCCCTTCTTCACTATAAAGTATGGTTTTCTTTGGGTGTTAGCTGAAACACAGCAGTCACTGATGCTTACTTTGACATGAGACTTCTGGCCTGAAGTTTTTGGGTGTGTTTGGTAATGGATATATTTTAAATCATAAGCTTTTGTTTCTTTGGGAGCCAAATTGTTAAATTTGTGAAGTTACAGCACCTCAGGAACCTGATTTCTGATGATCAGAGCCCCTCTTGACAATAGTTCCTCCTAGAAATCCCCAGAAATATGCTATATTCTATCCCTCCAGATGGGATGCTGAAAGTTCTTAAGCTTAGAAATATTTCAGCCTAGGAGCAGTAAATTAAAAATTACATCTCTGAGTATAACAGCTTGTGTGATGTATTGAAGTAGGGATATTGTAAATAAAAAAAACCCAACACCACAACTATCAGAGTGTTATTTATATTTTATGTTATTATTGAAAGTTAAAAGTAGTGTGGACAATACAAACTTTTATTCTGCTAGTAATCATGCAAAATTTAGTAGCCTGCACTATGTACACAAGTGGAGTTTGGATGGATTCACAAAGACAAACTCTGGTTCAAGCTCTGAACAATGTGGGAAAATAAAAATTGCACATGCTAGTGAGCTCTTTTGTTTGGTTCATTCATTTCAGGACTCATCAGAGGTCTTTTTTTAACACTGAAGTCTTTTGTTTTAGTATACAATTTATTATTGTTTTCTATACAATTCATGTTACAGATTTGAGCACTCTTTAGACATAACAAATATGTATTCTTATGTTTAATAATTTATAATCTATTTTCTGGCCTTCTCCTTTACTAACATTAACTCTTCACTGCCATTTTTCATGAATTGTCAGTTTCTGCATGTTGTTTTGAAATTCTATTGTCAATCTACCCTTGATGGAAAATTACAAATAGTTAGAAAATGATTGGCAAAATTTTTAAGCATAACATACCTTCTCAACTAATTAAATATCTTGATTCTGATGTGCTTTTTCTTAGGTTAGAACTGCAGGGTAGCTTCAGAACAAAAATAATGAACTTCAAACCATTGTGTCTGAACAATACAGCCAGCTAAAGCCACAACTTGGAACTGAAATTCTACTGTATTATGTCTGTGCATCTTTTCCTGGAATTAAAATTACAAAAAAGACTTAGGTTAAGTCCTACATTTTGTTATAGTTTTGGGGTATTTGTGTTTTGTTTGGTTGTTTTTTTTTAAAGAATTCCAAGTCCATGGGCTGAGGTTTTGGTGGCAATGCTACCAATATTGAAGGATTAGGAGAAAAGGCAAGGGGAAGCAGCATTTCCCTGTTTAAAATGAAAAACGCAGCTGAGGAAAGGGCTCATTAATATTGTTGATAGAGTCTACATTATTTAAGAGATTCTTCCTGAAAACAGTTGTGCTAATGTACATTAAAAAAGTATGTATTTGTGGTTATTTTTATAAGACTCTAATATTCACCTTTTTTAGTGAACCAGTGAAAATTTGGAGTAAGTCCTGGATCAACCATTATTTCTGACCAGCAACAGCTGCTAAGTACAAAATGTATCAGGCCAGCCAACAGTTTCTATGTCTAAAGATGATTTTACTCATTTTGTTCCTGATTTTCAATCAAATAATTTATTCTCCTTGTTTACTGAGAGCACGAGCTCCGTCATCCAGAAGTAAATGAATTCAATTTGTTTGATGTTGGAATAATTCAGATTTCTTGCAATTTTGTTGCTTGCATCCTGCTTGCTTAAGTGCTCTTTTGAAGCTTAATGGAGACACTTTGCCATTTTAATTACTAATATCTAATCATGTTTTATTCACAGGCAGAATTTTCTTTCAGTAAATGTTTCTCTACTTAGTAAATAATATAATTAATTTACTAATAAGTGGATCTAGAAATGGAGGGGAATTTTCTTCCCTTGTTACTTAAAATCCCATTTCCATCCCCCATTCCATGTTTATCTGTTGTTTTCCACTGCTGAAATTTATGAATTCTGCTCAACTTTTCCAAAATAATGTGTGTACTAACAAGAGGATACAACAGGAAAAATGTTATCAAAAATATATATTTGATACAGCAGTTAATGTGTGAGGGAGACTGGGATAGCAAGATTACATATAAGGTGAAGGAAGGTCATGATATTTCAGTGTTAGTGTCATGGTAAAGGCTACTAGATATATTTTTTGTTAGCTGTTATATGGGCTTAGTAAGTATCTGTGTCAGTGGAAGAACCAAGCTGCATTTCCCAGTTCTAGGATGGATGACGAAATCTCTGCCAAAACCTGAAAATCTCCCTTCTTTAAACTTCCTCAGCCACTTTACTGCCATGAAAAGGATAATTTGTGTCACACCAGTATTTTGGGGAGATAAAAAATAATTTTATTGGAAAACTCCTATCTCTGGAACTCAGTTGAAAATAAATATATTTTAGCCTCAAATAAAGTGGATGGTTACATGTATTTCTAGTCTAAGGCATCCAATAAATATCTAATTAATCCCCTGAATGGTTTTCACACTGTAGGTAAAAATTATCTTGTTTCACAAGAGAGAGGAGAAACAGGAACATGGGGATTATACGATTCATTGAAGGTCATGCACAGAGCCTGTGTCAGAGCCAACAGTGCAAGGCTTTGTTTCATAATCCATTATCACCATCACAAGACCAGCTTCTCTTCATAACTACTCAAAGGCTGAAAAAATATGCTATGGAAAAATCTAATTTTCTTAGCCTTTTTTCTTTTTTTTTTCAAATTTCTGTCTGTAAGAAGTTAATAAATCATGTGGATTATGCAGTTCCATAGATGAGCTTTATAGAGGATTCAGAAGCTGTTTTCAGAGCCTATTGTCAAACAGTGCCTTGAGAGCTGTGTCCTACCATGCCCTACCCTGCATTTCTGATGTGTTCTCCCTGGCCTAGAACTATGGTCATTCCTAATTACTGTGAGTTTATGATAGCAGGGTTTAAATATTAAAAACCCTTCACTCAGCTTGAGCTTCAAAACTGGTTGAGAACTGGTAAGTTTACAAACCAGTGTCTCTGAAAAAATGACATTTATGTATTTAAGCACAATCTGGCAGAAGTAGGAAAAGCCCTACATCCCTACATTAGCCACATACTTATAATCCTTAATCCCTTATATAATTTAAAGTATTAGGTGAAAGATGAGGTTTGGCCCTGCTTTTTCCATCTCGTAATGAAACCTAGAAATGTTGTTCTGGTTTGGTGAAGATCTGTGACTTTCTATGACGATTAGAATGGAAAAATTATAAAAAGCTATCTTAAAAATGTACTGCAGGCATAGTTTTATTCTTTAAAAGAAATTATTTATTCAATATCCTTTTAGTTCCACTGGATTCAAGTCTTACACAACTGACAATATTGGAGGCTAATTAAGTTGCAGTCAGGGGCTATTTTAACTTGTCTTAATGTCTCTGATTACATAGAACATATTTGTAGAGTAAAGCGTATTTCTGATTTAAAGGGTGTAATGGAACAAATAGGTGTTATATAGTATTCCTCCTCAAGGTAAACTGGAATGGATAATTTAATTTCCAAGGCAACAAATTATCTTATCATGAGCGAACAGGCAATTTCTTCCCTGCAATAAACTAAGTAGGTACAGACAGCTCTAACCAGATGAAATCATTATCCTTTTTAAAGCAGAAGCATTGAATAGAAGTAATTTTCTCAGCCTTAGTTTGAGAATAGAAAGTAGCTCTTGTAAACACTGTACAATGTGGTCTTAGGTAAGAGCAACAATTTTAACCCTTTCAGTGAGAAAAGAGAAACATATTACAAAGATAGTGGGGGGGAAAAAAGCAGATATATGTATAGCAAAATTAAAAATTCAATGGAAGGTAGAAATAGTTAAGAAAACAAAGGCAATATATCCATCACATATTTTGAAAGTTCACAGAGATCAGAGTAATTTGTATGATTCTTAGTGGAAAGGAACAAAACTGATTTTTACAGAGCAGCAATATATTACGAGGTTGTGTATTTCTGTGTGAAGTGTAAAGGTTCAATTTTGTGTATGCCAGTTAGGTCTCCTCTGCTTCTTTGCAGTTCATTCCATGTTACAGCAATAATGTGTGTGCGCACATGCACAAACATGCACAGGTTCATAAGCTGCCCTGCTCTGCTTGCTAATTGGAATAAAAAATGAGACTTTCATAAGTTGACATGGCCCAAAATTAAAAATGAAAAGTAGTTTTCCCATATTTTGAAAAAACTACAATTTTAACACAATTTTTACACAACTTTAATGTTATTTTCCTTTTCAGGGCAAATAACACAATTTTTATGCCCTTTGTACATGCTTTGGCACTTTTTTTTTTTCCAAAAGCAGTTCCTAGTTAGAAATTTCATTTTTAAAGAGGTTGGGTTAATGTCTATTTTGTCACTAGTAATAGTATCTTCCAGAATTTTGGGAAACAGAGCTGAAGATGAGGATGATTTCACCAGGGCTTTTTTCCTTCACTTGTATAAAGAAATGGGAAATATTTCCTTGTCTTTACAGGAATGTTTTTTTTTAATTTTTTGGAACATACTCTTGACTATCTTGCCAATATTATCTCTTTAGGTGTTGAAGTCATTGCTGTATATTGACTTCTTTGGTCTTTATCATCTCACTGCTAGACACAGAGACAGTAAATGAGCAGAGTTTCTTCCCAGGGCTGCCAGCATTAGTGGCCCACATATGTTGCTTTAGACACGAAACTTACCTAAGGGCTTTCTAGATCGGATTTTTCACTTAGCTCAACTTCTTTCCAAGAAAGCAACTTCCTGCTAGAGTTATGTTTCCCTATCTCTCCCCAAATGCAAATGAGGAATCAATGGAACAATTGTCCTGATTCCTGCCTTGGTTTGCTACTAAGAGATAAGGCATCATCCTCATCTTTATGTGAAGTATTAATTCTGAGCAGTATAAACTCCTCAACAAACCATGTTTATCAGCTTAAAGTGGTCTTTTTGCTTAAGAATGTTTTTATTTCTTTTGATATTATCAAAACATATTTTCAGAACACTTGGATTTTCGGATGCATATAGTTGTTTATTTATCTGTCACCTATCTGTTATATTTGGGTAAAACTGTTAAAAGAAAGTAAAATTAGTGTTCTTGGGGTTACAGGTCATTTGCCCTAATGTACATATCATAGCATAACTAACATTACAATATGCAAACATTAGATATGCAGGAATTAATAATGCTTTCATCTAATTTTTCTTCTTAAAAAAGAACACTTCATCTATTTTTTTTCTTGCAATATATTTAAAGGTTGTAAATAAGATCAAAATAAGAAATATTAATGTGAAACTCAGGAATCTACTCTTACATGGCCAATGTATCATGTTGATAAACCTCGATCACATTGGTCATGTTGAAGGCCACAGGTCATGGAATTGCCTTGGAAAGAAGGAGGTTTCTTAAAAGTATTATTGTAGCAAGCATAAGAATACATACGGAAACCATCTCTCAATGACTTAAATTTAAGCTGATAGTTCAGTTCAGAGTTACATATATGAGCACTCCAGTGACATGTCCAAGCAGTTTGAAATAATACTTTTTATACTGTACTGGGTTGTAGCAACCTCTATAAACCTTTCTGCACTTTGAACTGAGTTGTGAATAGTTGTTGACTTCATGTTGCCATCTCTGAAAGGTTCTCTGGGTTTATATGATTGATGTAGCAATGTTTGTTTTTTTTCTGAAAGCAATTTGAGATACCTTAGAGATGAAAGACTTCTATATAAAGCCTCATTTTGTAATCTGTTTCTTCCTCCTAACTCAAGCCATTTCCCAAAAGTAACAGATCTTGTAATTTCCAACCATAACTTAACATACTCTAAATTTCAGGAATAAATATAAAGAATTTATATTTAATTTGAGAGACCACTATGTTCAGAGATCTCATGTAGATTGGCAAACACATTCGTTGAAGGAAGTAAAGAGGTTGTTTTGATAAATCAAACTTGACTTTTGTAGCAAGCTTTTTTTTGACTGAAAAAGCTGGTGTTCTCCCCTTCTAATTTTTTTTCAGATTAAAAATGAAAGGTGACCCTACTGTTATGAAGTTCTCTAAATATATGATTTTTAAAAGCTAAAAACCTTTACATTAGGGCTAGACTCTTGCTGTGACAAGTGAGAAATATGTGCTACCATTAGACTGGGAAAAGATGGTGAACCCCATCAAAATTACATTGGCACCCACTAATTCTGGCAAAATTCAAGTCCAACAGTATCTTTGCTTAGTGGTCTATTGCTTTCTGTCCTCAGAACTCTAATATATCCTTGATGTGCATTAGGTTTGAAGGGCAGATATTTTCATAAAGCACAGAGCTCCTTAGAGTTTTTGCTACCTTTTCTTTCCACAACGAAAAATGCATTTCTCTTGTAAGTTCACGACGACATTTTTCTGGAAAGATGATGTACTGGTTTTGGATAGGGATTTGCATAAAAATGAAAAAAAGTGCAATGTAATGCCAAAATGAGGATGAGCTGGGTTTTTTTTCTTATGTTTCTCTGAAGAGAAAGCTGTGGCATTAACTGGTGTAATATTGTAAGCATTCTGTACAATTCCTTTTTTTATTCCTTTTACTTTAAAAAATGAAAAAAAATTATCAGAATCAGCAATATCTGCATGGTGCAAAAGCACACTGATGAACTGGCACTGCTAATCAAAAATGTAACATTTCTTCTATGCAAGTGAAATGTCACATTGTCTTTTAACCATAAGAATGACCTGAAGTACATAATTACTGAAATTCTGGTGAGGCATTGTTCTAATTTAGGCTAGGGGAGACTACACTTAACCACTAAAACAGCAAGAAGCACTGTGGAGCTTTGGACCAACAGAAATAAAGACTAGTATTGATCACTACTGCTATTTTCATATAGTAGTAACAAAGACATAGTAGACTTTGTTTAAGTGAATTATGAGTTATCCATATTTAATCATTTTGGCTGGAAACCAACATGCTGAAAAATTACAGAGATCACTCAGTCAAACCAGCAAGTTAGGAAATTTTACCATGCAAAACCTGCAGTTTGCAGGTTATAAAAGTACTCAAGGTCACTTTTAAAGATTTTTACAGTGTTTACAAGGCAAAAAAGTAAAGTGCTTTTTCAGACATCCAAGTGGCTGACTTTTTGAAATGCTTGTTGTTTGACTATTTGTTTTAAATAATTTTAAGGACTGAAAAAGACAGTCTCTAAAAATATTGTGAATTCATTTTTATGAGTTAAATCACCTTATTTTTATTTTGGGCATGAAACAAGCTGAGGAGGTAGGGAAAAAATGGGTTGAGGAGGTAGGGATAAAAAGGTTGACCTGAAAAAGTCGGGTTTTTAACCTTAATAAGAAACAACAATCGTTTCTCTTAACAATGAACTGTATTTGCCTTAAGAAGTTTATTTTTTTGTTACTATATTGTCAAAGAAAGCTGGGTAAATTAGATGCTATCTTTTCATCTCTCATAGATTCTTTGGGAAATGCTAAACCAGACACAGATACAAAGTCTTTTTCCCTGCCTTGAAGACCTGATACCTGTGTGGGAGGATGGTTGAGCCTTCACTACTGCAGGTAGTAGCCAGGAGAACTGTATTTATGACCTCTGGATATAAAATGATTTCATATGTTGCAAGAAATAATCCTATTTCACTTATTTTGGGCAGACATAATTAGCAACAGCATTTTTACTTTAATCTTTTTGCCCAGTAGTTCCTTGTTTTCAAAGTGATTGAGGTGTTTAGAGCTTGTATCTGTGTGGGTAGGTGTCATTCCCCATGCAACTTCAGCAGCTCCTGAGCTTTCCAGCACCAGGTCCAGCCCAGATCCCAGAGCCCGGCTTCCTGCCAGGGACATTGTCACCAAAATGAGCCCCACCTCTGGGTTTTCTCTGCCTGAGCAAGCTGTTTTCTTACAAACAAACAAATAAACAAACAAACAAACAAACAAACAAATCCCTTCATGTCACCTTAGGGTAGGTAAGAAATCTTCTGGAGCTGGCAGCTGCTTCTCCAAGCTCTCCAAGAAGATGAGTAAACACTCCAGCTGTTGGAGTCTCTGTGGAGTCTGTGCAAGTGTATGATGCATAGCCCAGTTCCTGTGAAACTATTATGCAGATACTTTTAAAGGATTGTACTATCTATTTTGGTGTTTCCTTCCTCTCAACATTTGCCTTGACCATCTTTTGAGCAGTTTTTTTTGAGATAAATGAACTTCCTATAGGACAAGAATTGTCCCATTGCATAAATAAATGTTGTGGTAAGAATAGCATATATTAATGTTGATGAAGCTGTAAAATGCTAGACTATAAGGAATTTACCATCCTTATTTCCATAGTAGTTAAGAATATGAAAATTTTATTGAATAAAAAGGAAAAGGAAATGGAAGGGCTACTCCAGGTATGCACCATCTATCCACTGTGCTGAAGAAGAGGGTTCCCTTAGGAGAATGTGAGTGAAGCCCAAAACTGAAATCTATATGCATGTGTTAGCAGAGATGGGAATATGTTTATATGCAATTTTAAATCTCATGTTTCCATCTCATAGCATATCAATTTTCTTTTCTCAACAGTGAAAAGTTTGTTTAATGTTTTTGCATCTGTAAATGTACTTAAAATAACTTACTAAAGTGTGTATGGGCGGGGGGCTGCTGGGGAAGACAGACTGTGCCCCTATAACAGGTATGCAGAGAATCCAATCTGGATAATTATATGTCCACATAATTTAAGGTTAATAATTATCATTTACCCAGTGAGGTTTCAATGAATTTTTAACGAAGGTCATTGATGCTCAGTTTATCAAATGGATTAGCTGTGTTCCCACCAGGAAGGTGAAGATCATAAGTAGTTCTAACACTGATTACCAGGACCTCAGGGCTTCATTTGCTTGCTTTACTTGACATATATGCTGTGAACAATGCAAACGGAGACTTCATTTTCAATTTCTATGTATCTGTGAATTTTCTGACGTCATACATCTTGGTGGTCCTTATTAATTTATATAATTTCACTAGTGAAGTTTCACCAAGAGCAACGGAAAGGTTCTAATTATTTTGCACCAGATTTTTATCATATTTTGTGCTCATGTAATTATCTCAGTTTTAGTCCTCTGTAATTGAGATCATAATTTGACCCAATATGTTAATGACTTTAAAGTAATATGAAAAATAATTAAACTATTTAATGAATATTTTCAAATAAAGTCACCTGCTTACTCATACACTTAGGCAGGAGGGTGTCTGATTTGTTTGATGCCAGTGATGCACTGAATGTCCATGGGCAAAAGTCAGCTTTAATATCCCTACCTGCTGTCAGAAGGGATTCTTCCTAGAAAGATAAAATGTGGAAGAGAGGAAAAAGCAGATCCCTGTTGGCAGTAATGAAATCAAAATTGAAACGGGAATAGAAATTTGGCAGCTGGAATTTATTTCAAGAAAAATAAAGCTGCCAGATCCCACCAGTTCACTATAAGTGACAGCAATGGCAAAAACTAGGTAAGATTACCCTGAGGGATAAAAGGACATTAGACACACATACACTCTTTGGATGTACAGGTGCTGAAATACCTGCTATCCATTCCACCTGTTAAAAATTATGCAGTTCTAGTGAGTAATCACAACCATGAGTGACAGCAATGCGGTTCACAGGTAAAATTCTGTAACATGTTGTGGTGGGTTTAAAGCTGGTTAAACTCACCAGTCCACTTATTCATTTTCTTGCTGTGAGATATGATCTTAGGAGAAGGGCAAGAACAGGCTCAAATCTTAAGACTATGAAGAAAGCTTTATTAACAAAACTAAAAGAATAGGAAAAGAAAAAAACTAATCTTCCAGAACACTTTCCCTCCCCTGCCCACCTTCTTTCCTTTTCCACCTGACAACCTAAAAACAAAACCTGGGATTTTAAATCAGTTATCACTTCTACAATAGTCTTTCCTCAGTTCTCACAGGGNCATACTTGTTTTCTCTCATGAATTAAAGGAAATGCTGTAGTTATTATAGTCCATCTCCATGGTATTAGCAAAAGAACTTTCAGTCCCAATACTAGGACATCTCCTCATTCTCCTTCCATCTGAAACTTAAACTCTTTCTTTAATTGATCCTGGTGTCTTCATGTTGTCACTCTGCTTTTCCTCTCACCCAAGGGAATCATGGTCTGCAGGTCTCACCTGTGCACTGAAAGGGTTAACATTTCACCCAGGCTGCCAGGCATTGGTGGGCAGTGGCTGAAGCAGTCTCAGTGATGGGTTGCAGCCTGGTTGGGCTCTCTCTCCCCCTCTCTGCCCAGCAGCCGCTGGAAGAGGTCGCGGTGGGGCGGAGCCTCTCTCAGGAAAATAATTTCTGTGAATAGTTTTCTTCTTTCTTTCTAAATATCAACTGATATCAAACCAGCACACATGTCTGGTGCAGCAAAAGACAAAGGCCTTGGACCAGTAAACTGCCACTTTCTTCCACCTTCAGGGAGATGAAATAAGTTTCGAATTCTGCTCTCTGCTCTTTGGATAATTTCCTCTATTTTTTTCCTTTTTTTTTTTTAATTTTTTGAATTAAAAAATAAAACTAATTTGGAAAGGAAGAAAGTAGAATTTCAGAATTTTCCTTTCTATCCAAATAACCCAGTGTTACCTGTAGTTATGTCACTTTTCCGTTCTTCTTTTCCATCAGGAATATTGCACTCAAGGGAAGAGAATGTCAGTCTTTAGTCCAAGTAGACCACTTACTTGTTGTATCTCTCACTAAACTGGGAAAAAATAGATTAGAGGTGATTTGGGGGAGGGGGGTTATGGTCTGGGGCCAGGGTGGGGGGATGTTTGTGTACAGGTGTCGCATCTGCTGTCCTTTAGGGAACTTAAACATCTACCTCTTAAGGATGATACTTCTTGAGAAACAAAGTGAGGCTATGTTTCAAGAAAGCATAAGTTAATTATGTGTGAAGGTACTGAAATTGTGATGGGTATGATTACATGCTTTATATTAAACTAACTTGTCACATTCTTGATAAATAAGACAATCATTATGAATGTTGAACAAAATAAAGAGGTAGCTACTCAGTTTCAAAACCTATATATTGAAGTATATTCATTAAGGAGTAAGATATTGGGTCACAAATTTGGACTTTAGCTCCAGTCATCTAGTCCTGCTCTTTGTGTCAGGATATTGTTTCAATTCTGTTGTGTCTTGTCAGAGTCACACAGAAAGAGTCTTTTTCTGAGATGAGAGCTGAATCTGGGATTTTTATAGCTCCTGACACATACTTTCTCCAAAGATTGTGGATTCTCTTGCCCTTCTGCTCTCATGTGCCTGCTGATGCCCTAGAGAAAACAGAATTTTTGTGTTTTCTTCTACTTATTCGCTATTCATCACTTTTGAGCGTGTGTGTGTGTGTTGTGATGTTTTGAATTACATTCAGTATGAGTTCAGAGGTTAGTAATCCTTTTCAGGAAACATTATATAGTTTTTCCAGAAAAGTTCCTGCTGTTTTTTTTTCACTTTGTTTCCTTTGCCCTATAGCCATGCACTTTATGTTCTGGCTCAACAAGAATTGTTACTTTGGATAGGTCAATGAATTAAATCAATTTTTTTCTTTAACACAAATATTCTTTAGAACAGAATCACATATGTGGTTTATTGTGTTGTTTGTAGAAGACTGGATTACAAATCTACAAATCTCAGTATCCAGGTAGCAGAAGTGTTTGGAAAATGTTCAGCAACTTAAAATCCTCCAATTTAATAGATTACAAATTAGAGAAAAGGAAAAAAAAGGAAGCATGTTGATCAATCTTTGCAAAGATTGGTGTTGAATCTCTGCTGCTTTATTACTCCCACAGGATTATTTCACAAGACATCAGGCAGGGTGATCTATTCTTTGAAACAACAGGGCTCATCCCTTAGCCTTAACAATTAAACAAAGTCAAAAAGGGAGTCTGAGGTAGAACACCAAGGGCTGTTTCCTTCAGTTTTCTTAAGTCTCTCATTCTTCTACTATGTGAGGCTCTGTGATTAAATTGCAGGCTTGGGAGTCTGACAATTTGTGCTGCATTCACATTTCTGCCACAAAGTTGACATTGCCAAAGTATGGCTTAGCTCATGGACAATTTTTCTTATAAATATGTGAATATTATGATGTTTGCAATTGCATATCTAAATTATGCACATAGACATAACAGTGACCATACACATAAATGAGATATTTGCAGATGCAAATTGCTACTTATGCACATAACGGGCCAACAGAAACACACACAGTTGTTGTAATTATACTCATAAAATATATGAATGAATGAACAGGCACGTTATGAAAATCAGACTGCTGGCCAAAAAGATACTATTAATATTGCTATCCATCATGAGGCATGGCTTATTACTATTTGTAATGAGCTTTAACATTATTAAATGGGAGGTGCTAAAGATCAGCAATTTTTCTGTCTGTGACTGGAGAGTTAATTTATTTCATAGATTCCTCTGTTTGGATGATCTTGATAATCTGCTAGGTTTTGCTTTGTTCACACTTGTAGAAGTTTGTATCACAGGGCTGGAGAGCCTGGGTATATGTGCATTGTTCTCCTACAGTCCTCAAAAAGGAAAGCAAGAGTGTGAAAATAAAATGCAGTTTCTTTTTCAGTGTTTTTAAAACCTTCCCTGAGCCATGCTGTGCTCCAGCAGGCAGGATGTGCCCGGATGTGAAAGATATTTGTTTGTTTTGTACCTTCACAGCCATCCTTCAGGAGCTTTGTGTACAGCCTAGTGGGCATGATAAAGTAGCAACAGGGGAGCAAGCAAAGCCAAAAGCAGGATGTCAGAAAGAGCTCTTTAAAGTCAATGTTCAGGTGGCTGAAAAATTGAACAACCTCTTTGGAGTTTGTCTTTCAGGAAAGAACTCAAACCAGAGCACTCTGCCTAGGAAACCACGAAGCGCTGCCAAATGCGACGTCAAACTAATTGCACAAGGGAGACCTGTCCACCCGAAGAGAGTGTCAGTTCAGGGGATTTAAACCATCTCTGTGCCTAGCTGTATATTCTAAACAAATACAATTCATGAGGCAGAACTTCCAGAATATCATTCCTCTCTCAGCTCATGGGCTGCTGTGTCCTACCAGAGTGACTGAGGATCGGTTATGGCTCAGTTGCTTCCATCAGGTCCATTTCTTTCAACAGTTGCAATGGAAAGCTAAATATCTTTTGTCACATGTTCATTTAATAATGTCAAATTACAAGCAAATGTAAAAGCAATTATCCAGGAGAAAATACGGTAGCTGAAACATAAATATTTGTTTAATATCATGTATTTTTAGTGATATACCCTCAATTCTTTTGGATTAGGGCTGTATTTCAGGACAGATCTGCAGACCTGCTGCTACACTCCATCTGTCTGGCCTGCTAACTGTTCACGTTGGAGGAGGTGGGAAGTTTTTTAGCATCTCTCTGTATGGAAATGGTGTGACAGAAGGATGTGTGCTTGGATCTTTCCTTAGTGAAACTGAGGCTTACCCAAATTATGACAAACAGAGCACTTTTTCCAAGGAACAGATATATCTGCAATGATTTCCTCAACTACTAATGCCAACAGACTTTGTTTTGCATTGAATGATTTGGAAACTTCCAGAGGACATGTCTTTGTTTTGGATTTGAATTTTTGTAGCTAGAGAAGTCAGTAGGAAGCAATAGCTCACTTCTTTCCTAATCAGTTTGTTTCAAGAGTAATAAACAAATTTCTAAATTAAGAAATAAATATTTGAAAACTGGAAAAGACATTTTGTCCAGTTTCCTTAAATTCTTCCTTAATGGAAAGCTAACCTGTAAGCTAGTATAACAGTGTTTCACTTGTACATCTCCAGGCTATTTATTTGTAGTCCCAAAGTTGATTTTAATATAAATATTTTTAGCATTTTTTCATTCTTTTCAGAAGAAGATAAGACATACAGATTACATTTCTATCATATAAAGTATTTCAGTTGCATGGAAGTAATTGAAAAGAGTATTATAATGGTCTAATGAATCTTAAATCCTGTTACAACAGCATTTGGACAGTATTGGGGTTTATCTTTATTTTGATATCTTGGGTTTTTTTCCTTTTCCAGTGTCTGTGAGTGAACCTCTGATGTCTCCACTATGTAGATGCTACCTTACTATTTTTAATATTTCATATAAGATTCTATTTCAGCTGGTAAAATTGAATGAATTTTTGGGATGAGAGCACTTGCATCCTCACATTAATTTGAACTGAGACATTAATAAGTGAGCCCCATAAATAGTATGAGGGAAAAATATTTAAAAAAATTCTTAAAGATTTAGCTGAACCAAGTAAGAAGAAGATGGTTTCTCAGTTAATCTCCAGAGAGCAGGTCTTTCATTTAATTTTGGAATATTCAGATGAATTTTAAATTGTGTGTAACTATATCTCCACAAAAAGCATCCTACTCATTGACGCTAATGGAATCATTTGAAAGTCTGAGAATCTTAAGTTTATCTGATAATTTTATAAACTTAGTTTGACTTGAGTTTTGTGCTTGCATTAGAAGTTATACAGCTACTAAAAATAAATGTATAATCTTGTGATAGGAAATCTTCAGAAATTTAGGAGATTCAGATAAGCTGTGCACTGGCTCTCAACTCATTGGAACCACAGTGAATCTTGCCAGGCTGGAAAATTCTATAGAAATGTGAGAAAAACATAGAAAATGGAGGAAAGCTTGCAGCCAGTCCTTCTGCTGACTTACTGGATGACCTTGGGTAAGTTTTCAGATGCTCAGGTTAAATGTGAGTAAAAATTATTTATCCTTCATGGTCACCATCTTTTTTTTGCAAGCTAATGGAAACCAGTGTTTTCACCAGAGAATTTTCATTAATATACCCCAAAATGCTAGCTTCGTGGTAGGACTGAGAATGTCAGTGCATACTTAAGTTTAGGGGCTAGAAATCTTAAACTGATGTCTATCATAAGGTTTTACACAGCTGCTCCTCAGTACTCAAAAGGCCTCTGAGGCTGATGGTCATAATGGTGCTGAGATCAGCAATAGCAGGTTATGAGTGATTAGGGGAACCATCATTGTGCTACATATATTTATTTAAATTTTAGCTGCAATTTAAGCAAGAATTGAAGTTGATAAAAAAAAATTTAAAAATAAAAAAATCTAACAGACCACAAACAAAACAAAATAAAACAAAAATGGATTTTTTTTTAATATCATAGTGTAGATTCAATTTGGGATTCACTTTGAGATTTATGCCTATGCCTGCAAGTCCTTAGGCTACAAGAAGAAGTGTTTGTCTCTCCTGGATAAAACAGGCTAAAATGGAAAAGGGACATAATGTTAGTCTTTGTTTAAAGATTTTTTTGGTTGTCACACATATTTATTGTCATATTTGATAATGAAGAAATTAAAGAGCATATATCAAATAATTGATTTCTGAAAATTATTTAGTTCTAAGGCTTACGTTTTATTAGGAATCTGAAAATATCTGAGTAGAAGCAAGAAATAAACAGCAGGATGTGAATCTGGTAGACATTTAATGACAGAAAGAAATTTCAGAACTATGTCTATTTTATTTTATCTATATTTTATGTCTATTTTATGTTATGCATCAAAAGCATGTGTACTAAACCAGCTTACTGTATCCTGTGAAATTTATAAGCAACTCTTATTTCTACACCTCAAGAAAATCTCTAGCACAAATACAAAAGTCTTGTTTATATAATTTCATGAGGTGATGCAATTAAGGTGAAGTGTACTTAGTATAAAGATTACAAATATGCTTCTCTGTGTACATGACACTTTTAAAGGACCGTAACAAGATGGCTAAGTAGCAGACACAGCACCTCTTTGTCTGCATTGCAGCAGTAATTGGCTTAAGAGGCAGACAACAGTAGTGAACATTTGTCTGAGCTCCTCGGAAAATGTCTTCAGCCTTGGCAAATGTATTTGCTCCACAATTCATTTTGTAGGTATTAAGCTCAGTCCCATTTGCCTACCAAACCATCATCTCCTTAAGCAGATTATGTATTGCTCCAAACACCAGCTTCTGAAGGGGAAGGGATATTTCCATGACGTCACCCCAGTAGGTGGTGACATTTTGAATGCTTGATGACATTTCCTCTTGTAAATAGACAAGGGAAGTCAGTAGGTGCAGCATTACTTTACCTTTTGTAAAATGTCACTGCGCTGAGGAAAGCAAAAGGACTCCTGTATATTATTTTATTGTTTCTGGGAAGCAGAAGGAAATTACACCAAAAAGTTCATAGAATCCTATGTAATTCTAACACTATTTGGTGGGGTTGCTGTAAAGAAATATCATTGAACTTCAACTGCATGCACCGTTAGTTTTTATAATAAATAGCTCTCTTACTTAAATTCATGCCTCTTTACACTTATAATGCTCCTGACTTTATCCTGTAGAAAGAACATATTATACAACCTTACCTGTCCTCTCACATTTACTAAAAAAAAATTTCTTCTTTTAACATCTAAAAATGTTCCCTTCCTTATCTCTTTTGTTTTATTTCTAACATCTGTACTGGTATGTTGATCATTAGAATAATGTGTTTCATTTAATCCCCACTGCTTTATTATCATTTGAGTCTCTTGGCTCTCACTTGCCTTCACTCAGCTGACACCCTGGTCCTCAATGAGAAGAGAAATGTCATTGGGGTGCTTGGCCTTAGCACTTTTTCCTCTCCTGTAGACATCTTGGGACTCTTGTGATTACAGATCACAGAAAAGGGAGTACATTTACTGTGAGTATAATCTTCCACAAGAGGAAACATGTATGATCAACAGTGTTACATTTTTCCCTGGAAAGCTGACCCCAAACAGATCTGTGAATCCCACAGAAATTTAAGTCTAGTATAAAGACATTTCAGGAATAGCTTGTTGCAGTATTCTGTGTCTGAAATACTTCTCTTGAATGCCATCTATCTTACCAATCTGAGCTGCAGCAAGCTGGTTTTCAGCCAGCTCTGTTTCTGCCAGTTGCTGAGAGCAGTTGGCACCATCTCTGTCTATCTCCTACGAAAAAGCAGCATAGAAGAAGATATAATCAGTATGTTAATAATATTTATAGCTGAGGCTCATTAGATGATCATTCCCAGTAGTTTTCCATCAAATTTGAACTCAACCTGCAGACTATTCTGACCTTACAGGACCTCATGTATTTATTTAAGAAATACTTAACAAATTTAATCTTCTAGGATCAGTCTAAAGGTTCACTAAGACAGGAGTGAATTATCATACATTTTCGTACATCAGCATCCATTTGGAACAGCTGCATACTGCTGAACCAGGCCAGCAGACACCACCCAGCATGTTCTTATGTCTCATCCAGCACCCTTTCATTCTCATCATTTCTCTTTTAGCGTTACCCAAAACATCTTGTGACTTTCTGGACACCTCTTGAGAGTCTACTGCACAAATTCTCTTTTTGAGCTGTTTGGTTGCTGTGATTCTGTTGAAGTCCAGCATTGAGATGCTCCTGTGGACATCTCTGTGCTACTCAACTCTTCCCGACAGACCCTATGTCATTGTGATTAATACTTCAAGTTCATACTTTTATTCTGTATTAAAAGGTCTTCTGTACAGTGAATCAAAGAGACACCACACCCTTCTCCAGTGCCTTGTCTCTCTCTGCCTGATCAATTCCTATGACAGGTTTTCTTTTACCAACAGATTGTCTCTGGAGGTTTATTACTTGTTCTCGACAGATCAGCAGAACATTTTCCCACTCTTTGTCCTAATCCTACAACACACAGCAGGTGTTGAGTGCAATGAATTTGGCTGCTGCCTTGAGGCAAGGTGTTGTCTTGATCATCGTATTTTCTCCTGACTTCAGCTTATACCCAAAGGCTACATTCCACATATTTTTTTCTTCTGTTTCCTTGATCACTTTTATAAAATGATGGTGCTGGTCCATCTGCCTGAATGGAACTTGCCGTCCAAAAAATAGACCTCTCTGAAATGGATATGGGAAGAGATTTGGGAAAAAACAGAACCAAGTCTTTGGTGACCATCTAGTCTTATGATTCTTCCTCATGGCAAATGCACCGTGGAATGTAGAGAAGCTTTTATATTTCTCAACAAGAAATTATTCACCACTCATGGAAGACACAGGGAAGAAATCTCTGGACTGTAATTTAGTAAAGCTTAGAAGCCTCATGATGATTAACACAGTTTGTCCTCGTCATGTTAAAATGGCTATGCCATCAATATTAAAAGGGCACAAATGCAAGATGTGATTCTGTGAGTAAATTTTGAACCCACTGTTTTTGAGGAGGGTGCAAATAGATTCACAAGTTCTTCATAAAACCTGAGCAACAACAGCATGTATTCCTTTAAAAAGAAGCAGGGAGGAAAAAAGTTGCCTCTAAAAAAAGCAAACTAATCTCTTGGAAACTCCTCACTGGAACATTGTAACATTAACTGGCAGTTTCCTCCATCCAGGTAATTTATTCATGAAACTTATGGAGGTTAATCAAAAGTTCATATAATTGTAATAAACAGAATACATAATGGACTAATCATGCAATTCAAGGCATTTTGTAATTTATTTGAAATATCAGATAAAAATAACTAAGAGGTGTGCCAGGAAGCCAGCAAATAATTTGGAAACTGATGAGCGTGGCATACCTGCTGAACTATGAATAGATAATGTAGTGTCTAAAAATATATAGACAAATATAATAAAGCAGAAAGTGTTCCAGATGCTATTTTTTAAAAATTTTATTTGAAAACTTTAAGAATTATTTCAAAGCTTACATTGCTGTACCTTGCTCAGTCTTGTTTCCAGCTGTGCCTTCAGCAGCACAGGTCTGTGGATGGTAGGGATGCACATGAGAACCTAGAAGTGTACCCACCTTACCAGATATACCAAACTAGCTAAATGAGAATGAAAATCAGCTACATTAGGATCTTAATATGTGAACACAAAATGGACATTAATTTGTATTTGTTTTCTTTTTTCCCCAAAAAAATTAATTAAAGATTAATAGGGACAGAAGCTATGCTATGAAAAGGTTCAGAGTTCAGTGTAAGGTGGCTTGTGGTTATTTGTTTTTAAAGATAGAGCATGAAAAATATATGTAATGTATGTTGCAAACATGCAGACTGATAAAACATATATTTTATCATAAATGCATAGGTTAGATATCTATAGATATAAAATATCTATAATATCTATAAAATAGAAGTGTACATGTGTGTACTGAGTACAGAGATGTGGCTGAGCACTGACTGACACAGATTACCTGGAGAAGTTGTGAGGTCTCCATCACTGGTGATCAAAATCCATCTGGACATGGTTCTGCTAGGGGCCACCCTGCTTGAATGCCCTCCAGGTGTCTCTTCCAACTTCAATCATTGTGTGATGCTGTGAAATTCTCACATATAATAAAAATAAATGCTTTAGTTGGAGAAATACAGTATTTAAAATGTGTTTTCATTATGCCAAAAACTTAAATTTAGATTGGGTTTCTTGGTAATGATTTGATTTCAAACATAAATTCTTCTTTTGCATATAATTTAGTAGGGGTGGGTACTGAAAATCAAGGCATGTAATAATTAAGTAATGTGCTAAGCTGTAAAAGAAATGTGTTTTCTAAAAAATAAAATGTCTGAAATAAAATGGTCAGTTCTAAAAAACAAGACCCCAAGCAAATGGCGTCAGCTACAGAAAGAGTGAAGAGGTAAAATCTAATTTCCTTAAAAATCATAATTTTCCCAGGATACAAAATTGAACAGCCTAATAAGGAGATCATACAAAAAGAAATATTAAACATTTCACAGGAAGGCATTTTTCAGACCTTGGTTAGAAGACTTTCAACTCAACAGTTGCTTTAATCAGTTTAGTCAATTATATGCAGGGGAATCACTTCAAAAGCACAAGAAAATTTCATGTTATGCCTTGTAAGTGATGAATAACTTCTAGACTCTGTTCCCTTCTTAAACCCATACAAAAAAGATGAAAAGATTAGCACTTTTCATGGCACCCTTACTTTCCAAGATTGTTTTGAAAGCAGTGAGCAAAGCACAGCAGATTTGAAAACTAAAGAAGCTATTGTGCAGAAATTAATTGATGGCCTTGTTTTGACTGTGTTATAGCAGCAGAAGTAATGAGTACAGACCTTGCTTCAGCGTTTTGCTTTCTAGCACATGGCAGAAAAGCCAGTGAGCTGAATCCTTGCAGGTGAACTCTTTTTCTGGAAGCAGTCAGGCTTTTTGAAGTAAGTGGGTAAGCTCCACTCTCCAGCAAAGTTTATTTTCTTTCTAATAAGCACCTTTACTTTCAGGCAATCAAATCTTCTTCTGCTCTGTACATAAGCTCTTTCCTTTTCAGGCAAGTAAACTTTTTTCTCCCTCTTATTTCCCCCTGGTAACCAAACATAACCTAAAAGAAAAGGACAGAATAGAGTTGTTTGCCCATAAAACTCTGCCACCTTCCTATCCTGGGAAGTTGTCTTGTGACCTACTTCCTTACCAGTGTTTGCTATTGAGCAAGGACAAAACCCAAATGTCATTTCACAATATAATCCACTGTCAAAACTGGCACTAGCCAGCAGGCCTGCTGGTGGTAACTCACAGATAACAACTGTGGAGCAGGCATAGCAAATTAATTTTTTCCACAGAATATGGTAAGTCAGGGCTGAAGAGTATTGGGAAAGAAGGGTGGGAGAACTCATGCTGCCTCTGTCACGACTCATATATTCTTGAGACTTAAGTTTCCAGTCCTTGTCAATGACTT
>VWYI01036412.1:1726-13499 GCA_013399455.1 Anthoscopus minutus | reverse complement strand
TCATTTTTAACCCCAGGGAAGCGCCTTTTCTGAGTGCTACAGACTGGCCAGCCATTATTGGCTAAAAAATATCCAGGATATTAGCATGAGAAAGAGAGACATGAACCAAGTGAACATTTGTCCCATCAGAGACATGAGCTACACTAGTAGAGCGCATTTTGGATTCAGAATTCAGGTTGTAGCTCTGAAGTTTTGGAGTTGGTTCTGTTTTACTTTTATTTTCTAAAGCTCAGTCCTGTTTGTCGCCAAAAGCAAGTTTCTTTTTTTCAGCTCACTTCATGCAATTTAAGTTTTCTTTNTTTTTTCAGCTCACTTTAGATTTCAGCAGTGCTGTTTCAGAATTTAGTTTGCCTGAACTTGGGACTAAAATAAATAAGTAAGTAAATACAGGTGAAGGAGACTGAACTGGCTGTGTGCTGGGGTCCTCACTGTACCTTTCAGCGCTGCAAAGGAACTTACATTGTTTATGGGATTTATCATAAAAATAGTTGGAAATTTAACAGTTCAAATGAAGAACCATGATAATTTTTGTACTTCTTCCTCATGCCAGGATCCATTTGGGATCATTTTAATGTTTGCTATTGCATTTTTTCACCTTTTTCTTTCTTCATTGATCTGCAGCCCACATTCATTTCCAAATGGACTTACTGTATCTGGTTCTATGTACAAATGTTGGCTGCTTTTTTGTTTCCAAAATCTGTTTTTCTGGCTCCAGGTCTTTAGTCACCAATGAGTTGTTTATAGGCATGAGATCTCCAGTGCCAGCCCAGGCCCCCTCTACTCTGCCCTGCACCATTATCATTTATTTTCTTCCATGTTAAAGACAGAAATATTTTTCCTCATTACTTGATTCATCTATCTGAATTTCGGTCTTAATGGTTTGTCCAGGTAATTATCTTCCAGGAAACTCAACTGTGAAGTGTCCTGCTTTAGTCAGTGAGGGAAATCAGCCTGAAACTTTTGAATTTCTAGTGCAAATATCCTGAAAAGTTGCACCAATTCCTTCCACTGTCCCAAGTTTTCTTTTTGATTTGGACCATTTGGTTTCTCAGTGGCACAGAGCCCATCTCTGGGGCATGAACAAAAAGAAAGTCAGGGCATTGAGGAGAACTCTGAGGTCCTGATATGATAATGTGCTTTTTCTTCACACTTGCAGTTAAGGCAAGAGGTGCATGTGCATATACAGGAGTTCTGGAAATAGCTCTAAATGAATCCTCTGCTTGTTTTATGCTGCTCTAAAATACTAAAACGTAGCAGCAGCTGTTTTGAGTAACCCCTAATCTGCAAAGGAAGCATGGGGATTCCATGCCTCTCAGGCAGAGAGGGCAGGCAACAAATAGCAGAGAGCAGGATCAGAGCAGAATGTCTCCTTTTTTCCAGCTCTGGTTTTCTGTTTCATGGAAGAACCCAAAATGCTCCCAAGAGACATCCCAGGGGCACATGAGCTCTCCAACAAGTGATGGTTTGGAACTTCTGGCAGATCTACTTTTCGTCCAGCCCCCTAGACAGGCATGCTTAGAAATGCCACAGAATGAAGTGGGGTGGGATCAGATCCAGAATTTCTCCAACAAGAAAAACAAAATGGAATAGAGCTCATTTCACAAAATGGCACACTATATAATTAATGACTAAAAGGTTTTGATAACTCCTAATAGAAAGGTCAGAGTTGAAAACGCAATAGCTAATACATCATTTTCTCACAAACTGAATAGCTGCTATAGGTTATCATGAACATCTGTAATAGTTGTAGCCTAGAAACTGTGGGTAGATTAAGGGCAGACTTTTGTCATTTAGTTTTCTCTGTGATCTATTCACTCATCCTTCTGGTAGAGCAACAAAAATTCCTCTTCAGAAGCCATGTAGGAAAAAAGATTGAGTTTAATGATGTGACAGTCATAGCCTGTGATTACTTAGGCAGCCTTGCTGCAGACTGGTTTGGAAAGATGATATTGAGCATACATGCAAAAAGAAGCTTTCCTTTCCCTAAATGATTTTCCAGTAAATCACATGCAGTCTTTGTACTTTGTGTACAGAAAATTTTCCTGGAACATTGATGTTCCACGATTGCAGCCATTCTGAAAAGCTATTCTAGAAACTGAGTTTAACTCGGCCCTGGATAGTAATGACAAAGTACCTGGGATATATATTTTGGTCATCACAAATAGATTACAGAAGTTGAGTAATTAACAATACATTATGTCTTGTGAGAAAAACTTCCCAGATGATGACAATTGAGCTTAAGCAGGGCTTGACCCAAGGGTGTGGAGAAAGTTCCAGGCTAACCTCTCTAGAAGAGCCTCCTTAGAGGGCTGTCACAGCAAGGGATAGGAGGGAGGGAAAACTTAATTTCAGTGAGACTGATGCAGCACTGCTATTTGGATTAAAAGAGGAAAAACTTTCTTTCATCAGCATTTAAGGAGTCAGGGTATAACAGTGTCCTTGAAGTGTCTTCTGTAATGGACAAGGAGCTATGGCCAATCAGTACTCATTTATGAAATATCTTAAGAGATATTTTTCAGTCATAATTTCTTAATACTACACTCTGCAGATACCTGCTGGGTACTTCATGTAAGTTTAAAAAGCTTTTTCCTGTATAATATATAGTCACACTTTTATTTATTTTATATTTATAATCTAAAGATGTAGAGACAACTTGTCATGAGTCGCATGCTCCTCTCTCTTTTTGCACAAAATTTGAGAGGATGAAGCTCAGCAGAGCTGAAGCCCTTCATAGAAAATTATCTTCTGGTAATTACCAGTTTAGACTTACAGTAGAGGCTTTATCTTGGGATTGGTTACAACTTGACATTGTAACAGTGTCATAAAATCTTTTAAAAGGTAGGATATTCCAGCTTTGCTTTACTTCTATCTAAACATGTATAGTTGCAAAAGTGGTGGTTTCAGGAGGAGCTGAGGAAGCAGAGCCTGATACTAAAGCACCTTTAAAGTAAATTTGTTCCAGAACATGAGAGTTCAGTATTTTCCAAATATTGTCAAGTTGGTCACCAGTAACATAGGTATCTAGAATGATCAGTAATTTTGTCACTGATCTTGTGTGGTTTAATTAAAATTTAGTATTTCAAGATATTATTAGTTATTTTTCAGTCCACTGAAATCTCAGTTTGCTGTAGCTTTGATGGTTTTATTTGTCTGAAATATGTAAATGTGGTTTCAATTTCATTATAGATAGTAATAGACAGGTGATTGGGGTTAGATTTGATAGCAAGAGTATTTGAGAAAAACCCTGAAGTTGCTGATGTGTGAGAATGCCCCTTGAATACATTTGAGCATATAAAACATTGGGAAACTTCTTGGGAGAGATATGGAATTTTTGTGAAAAGATTTATCCTGCCTGGCCTTGCCTGGCAGCACTCTGTGTGGTGAGGGCAAAGAGGGACAGCAACAACCTGAGGGTCGTCCACGTGCAAAGCTCTCCTGTGATGTGGCTCTGCAGGAAATTCCACATCAGGGTGCATTGGCAGGCTCAGGAAGGGCACCAGGGAAGTGACTCAGCTCCAGGAGTCTATATCTGTCACTGGGGAAGATGGAAGAGCCAAACTCTTCTGACTGAAGAGATAACAAACTGCAAGTGGCTGGTGGCCAGCTGCCAGCAGCTGCCAGGATCACAGCCAGCCTAGAAGAGGCTGTAAGCAGCTCCAGCTACCAGCTGGGCATCTTGGAAAGCTAAAAGCACATCCAGGGTGCTAAATTCTGCTGTCTGTTAAATGTTTTGGTGTTGAATGAACGTTCCTGGGTTTTTTTAAGGCTGTCTGGTCATTATTCATCATTATCTCTAGTCCCAGGAGAGGAGAATTGCAGACACAGAAAAAGTCAGGACATCTGAGCTAATTGTGGCTGTCTGCAGCAGAGGTGGGGACTCAGAGCCCTGATGGTGAGATGGAAAATTATGTCAATTAGCTTCAGGAAAGTTAGGTGTGAGGTTCAAGGTCTGTGAGAGATTATCTCAAGGGCAGCAGACAGGAAGAGAAACGCCCTTAGCCTAGAGATGTTTTTTTTTGGTTTTGGGAACACAGCTTTGCCCACACAGGCACAAAACGCGGCGTGGAGGCTTTACAGTTGTTCTCCTCATCACCTCCAACACCTGCAGCACTTCAGGTTGCCTAAATTGTCCACTCCACCTGTGTGGCTGCTGGTTTTTGTGATCCCTCCCCCTCTAAGTCAGACTGCCCTGCCAGAGAGATGAATTGTGGCATATTGGTACCTCTGTGCACCTGGAGAGCTGCACCTGTGAGCTCTGCTCATCCTGTAGAGAAAATGCTGTCTTGCATCTGGATAGGCAAACAAAACTACCTAGCAGAATGAATCCATTTATTTTTTTGTGCATATCCTGTCTTTTCTATGTCTAAATAGCTTTATATTCTCCTGTGTAAGGTTTCCTTGCTTCTTCTGTAAGCAAGGATTATTCTGTAAATATCCATTTTACATGCACAAAGACAGTATAGATAGCTCCAATTTTCTAGCAGGACTACTTCAAAGAAACCCCAGAAAACCAAAACATCTTTTAAAACACTGGATTATTTCACATCTGTCAGCAGATAATAATAAAGACAAGAGTCTGTAATTTATTATTCAGTATGCACATTTTCAGATTTTACATCTCTGGAGGAATGCAGTATTTAAAAATGCCAGTACATTATCCCACATTTTCTTTTCATTGTTTCTATAGATTATGTCTTAAGAGAGAAATAAACCAAATCATAAGGCTACTATTTAAATTCACCTTTAGTATTGCTTCTGGATTAAGTATATTTTAATATGTCTCACAGTTTTAATATTCAATAGTGATGGTTTTATAAAGAATAATTTTTAGTTTTAGCATTCAGATAGCTCTGTCTAAGCTTAATCTTTAAGCACAAACACAAAGAATTTGCATATCTACTGACTTTAGGGCATAACTTGTGTAATATTACAAGAGGTCATTTTAAAAAGTGATACTTTGTGCTGCCTGTTCTGCATTCTCTAGGGGCAGGAAAATGTCAGCTCCCATTAGCAGGATCTTGACCTTGGATGCTCCCAAATGAGTACAGAACAGCAGCTAATTGCCTGTGCCTTAAACACAGTAACCCTATAACATAAACAAAAGGGAATTTTGGCAAATCCTTCAGTGCTCACTGAAATTATTATCTGCTGCAGCCAAGATACTTTATAGCTGAAGAAATTGTCTTATTAAATAAGGAACTGGGTTTGTCCCTGGACCAAATTTTAGCTACAATGGCTAAAAATGATTCATTTTTCTAGACTAATTCTCAGTTGGCTGACAGAGCAAAAGCTCAAGGATTTTTAGTGGTATATTTTGAATATGTGCCTTGTGATGCATTTTATTTTTGTTTACTGGATCACATTTTCCTTCAAAAACTGATTTAATGAGGTGCTGGGGTCCAGAACTCATAAACATTAGGAGAAATTGTGCAAAGAGCTTTGAATCAGACATATACTTAGCAAATAATAGATGTATACAAATGACAATTGTAATCTAAACAAATTTAGATCCATTATAGCAACATCTAAGAAAACACATTGAAAAAATCACAATCTTTAAGATCTTAAAGAGAAAGTGGCAGATTTCTGAATATGAGGGGCTTTTCAAAGAAGATTAAAAAGAAAGATCTTGAAAAGATAATTTCATTTTCCCTGATGGTTGGAACAGAGGGTTTGGCCAAGGTTAAGGCAATTAATAGGAATTATTTTCAGTCTTTTAATGAGGTTTCTCACAAAAGTCAAATTGGCAAGTTCTTTGTCTGGTACCTGAGTGATCAATAGGAATTTGGCTTATTAAAGGAAGAGTCATCAGTAGATGGTGCTCAAGAATATACTGTAAATTATACTTGTGAATTAGAACCTGTGTATTCTATATATACTCTGCTTCTGCAGGACTAACCCAGCCCTGCACACAGATATCTGTGAGCAGTTTTCCTCCTCACAAGCTGAGTGCAATGGAAAAAAAAGGCCAGATCTCAAGAGAAATCCTGCACATCCTGTGCGTCTTGTGCCTCCTAAATAATGCCTGGAACCCTCTGGGTCCTGATCTCTCCAAAGGAAGGGTCAGTGAAATTCTTTCTTCTTTTGTCAGGTCTGAGATGAATCAGTAGCAAGTCATGATTGGTCTTATAAAGAAATGCTGACAAATTTGACAGTGAGGGCACTGCTGATTGCCCCAAACCAATATTTTTTATCAAAAAACTTGTATTGCTTGGCTTACTTGGGAAAGCATTCCTTTCCCAGAGAAGTGTCAGTGAGGAGTCTCTTCAGATGATGCTGCCTGTGTTGAAATGCAACTGCTTTCTCATTTCATTTCAGCTTTGGATTTTATATCAGTGATCTCTTAGTAAAACAATTCTCAGTGATATGTATTTCCAGGCATTATCTGTCCAAACATCTAATCTGCAAATTACTGCCTGTAATACTTGAAAAAGTGGTTTTAGAAGAAAATTTATCCTAACTCTTGCTGCTGCAGCATGTAGGATATGTTGTCTGAAATATATCCCTAAGCTTACCATCAAGAAGTCTTTTCTCTGTTTCACCAAGAACATTTCTTTGCCTCTCTCTGTGAATTTGAAAATGGATAATAGAAAGATCATGTGATCTATGGATGCCTTCTGGATGACAGGAAAAAATAGAGTTGGAAATTAAAATTTTCCCTAGAAATACCTATTGAATGCAAGACTGAGAAAGAAAAGTCCTTTGCAATCTTAGATAGTCCTGTAATAGTGCATTAGAGATTGGGCACACCACAGCTGTGTTCTTATTCCATGAAATTAAAACCATGTTTAGGCCGTGAAACATTTCTTCATTTCTTTTAATTGTGTTCTAGTCAATGATTAAAATCTCATTATACTAATTAGTAAAACAGAGTAGCAGTTTTCTAGAAAATCTTTCATCTCTTTTGTTGGTTCTCTTAAGGCAACAGTTAGGAACTTTTCTTGATAATTTCTAATTCTTATTTAATGAAATTAATTCTGTAGCAATTCTGACTGAAAACTCATATGAACAATGAACCATAGCTATGTATTATTAAAATAATGCAGGTTGGCCGTATTATTGCACCTTAAAATTTTTGCTAACTTCCAGAATAATCTGTATTTTTTTATCTTTCACCACACACTTTCAAAATGCTCAATAAAACATGTTTTTGTGCTAAATGACAAAGAGATGATGCATTTCTTTGCACCATTTTAATTTCACAGTTGTGTTAAATTTTGAATAGGCTGCATTTCTCATCTATAAAAGATAACTCTTACTAGATGTTTGCAGCAGTTTCACTGTTAGGCTACTAGGAAGGAAATCAACTCCATCCCACCTGAAGCCAGGAAAATGCTGCATATTTAATATTAAACACAGAAGTATAAATGTATTTATTTTTAAAGGTACATATGGAGTAAGGACTCTGTTCCTGAAGGTTAAGAACAGGGATGGACAGAGGGAATTCAGCTGGATGTAAAGGCTGACCCTACTTACCACTCATTAAGTCTATGTTATAATTTTGATTTGCATAGATGCTAATAAATACAAGGTCACTAAATCTCACATGGACCAGGGCAAGGCCTGACAGAAGCCAAGCACACAGGAACAGAAGGCTGCAAGCTGTCAGCTCAATTCAGCTGTTTCCCAATGGTTGTGTTCCCTTTTCCTATCAAAGAGACACATTTGTCTGTCTGAATCTTCTCACTGCTGGAACACCTGTGTTTGACAGTCATGTTATTCTTGTGAGACTCCAAGATTGTGAAGAGCCAATGGTACAATGCAGGTGTTGGGGTTTTTTATATTTGACACTGGTTTAAAATCCTTTAGTCACAGCCCCTGAACTGTGCTATGAACTAGTACATCTCAGTCTCAATCTTTTTAGTTTTTCTCTCTGTCATTGCATAGCTCTCTGTTTTTCTATTTACTAGTGAGGCTCTCAGAGCAGTGCAGTATTATGCCATCATTTTTGCCCAGATGACTTTCTCTTTCGAAAAACAGAACAGGAAAATTATTGAAGTATCTGTAAAAGAGAAATATTGCTGTTTTGTTCATATTTTCACCACAGCATCCAGTATATTCCATCAAGTTCAGAACTCTCTGGAAATTTGTGTTCTACCACTGGCAAATGCTATCTTGAACTTGCCTCTCAATTTTACGGCTTTGGTTGAGATGGACATTTCATTAACACTCCTGTAGTCTTTCCAATAAACATTTGCTTTTGGTTTTCCCCCTGTCATTTAAAGTAGTAAATACATCAGGATTTTATGAGATTTTTGGATTTGGGTTTTTTTTTGCTCTTGTACAAGTTCAATTATATCCCCATCTGTAATTCTTTTTGAACTTGGATCAGCATATTAACCATTCAAACTAATCCTTCAGTCTCACAAAAACTGGAAGCAAAGAAAAAAAAATTGTCATGAAATGGAAAATAAGAATAAACTGAAAAAAATTCTCTTTATTTCAAGGAAAACTTGAAATTTTTGATTAAAGTTTTAGCTGACTTCTTTTGATTATAACATTGTGGTCTGAGAGATTTATTCTCCTTGTTTAAAATGCAGACTTGAGTCAGACTAAAAATAACAGATCAGAACCAGGCTGACCAGTAGGTGAGCTTGAGAGAACAGGTAAACTTCAGAGTCTTTCCAGAGGAAGAAAGATTAATCACCTGTCCTTGCTCTGAAAGCAGCAGCAGTGCCCAAGCAGCGGAGCCTAAGGCTGTGCTTGCTCATTACCTTCACAAAACATCTCTTACTTACCATGGGGTACAAACAGGGATAAAGGCAAAGTGGGGGTGTAAATCTTCTTCTCTAAACTGAAACCAGGTGCATTCTGATGTCACTGGAATAAAATATGCTGAGCTTGAGCCACTGAGAGTCTGGCCCAGGTGCACATTAGCAGGAGCCTTTCAGCTCCTGATATCAGATTTTGCACTGGATGCTTGCAGCTCCTCGCTTGATACTGAAGGCAGCAAAGGCAGCCCCATGAGAGCAACAAGAGACCAATTCTTTTTTCTCTTTCCCATGGTATGAAAATTGTCTAATTCTAACTGTCAAAACCAAAGTTTGCTGAAATCAATAGCAGTCTGTCTGGTGGGAGCCAGTGAGCAGCACAACAGCGACAAATAGCAGCTGTGGAATGTACCTTGCCGCATTCCTTCTGGAATGAGAGCCGCTAAAAATAGAAACAGCACCGTGATAAAAGTTAGCTCAGTGAGCATACCCCGGTTTTATCATGGTAAAATTGCTTTCCTACCAGTAGGAGAATTTGATTCCTCGTCTGTGCCAGGGGGATAAAAACAAGCAAACTCCTTTGTAGTTCTGGGACTCTCTTGTAGTTTTGTACTTGAGCCAAGGAACAGTTAGAGTAAGTTTTGTATTTCTTCTAAAAAAATCTGATGCAACAGCAAATGCAACAGAAAAATTACAATATCTAGCCAAACATGTGAAAAGGGGTTAAATGACAAGATAGCCATCTTCTTTTTCCCCCCTCTTTTCCCAGCATTATTTGATACCTGAAAGACATCAAAAAGCCTCCACACCTTGATATAAACATAAGTTGCACAGGGGAAGTCAGGCATTTTTTGATTTCATTAAGCTGGCTCGTTCAAGTTTGGCTCTGCTAAACAAAGCTGGCAGAAGCAAACAAAAAGAAACCCTTTGATACTGCAAAATATGCAGCAGAGATTTATTAAATATGTCTTTGACAATAGAGCCAGTTTACAAACACTGCTGGTGATTCTTATGCAGATTAGGCAATTAATAAAAAATATGTTTCAGCAATTTATGGTTCTTAGAGTTAATAAAGTTATTTTATTAATGGAAAAAGTTCTCCCTGCTGGACTTCAGAACCTATTGATTTTATTTGAGTAGCTTAGTGGCAGACTGCTAAAGGTATGAGTTCAGGAGAGCTGAGGCAGCAGAAAGAAAGATAGTATCTCTTACAAAAATTTAATTATCTTGACACTAAAACTGCATCTTATTTTAAAAATTAATCTCCATTAAAAAAATAGGCAATGTCTAAAAGTAAAATGCCTGTCATGTGTTATTGGCAAATCTGAGACAAAACTGCAGGCAAGAATGATTGATTACACCTAAGGCAAGGAGCCATGATATGTTAATAAGACTGGTTAGACAGAAAAACATTTGACTGTGCAAGAAAACTAAGCTGGGCCTCCAGAAATGAATGTTCTGGTAGAAATGCAAATAGAAGTATGAAGCTGACATAAAACCTGAAGATGTTATGTTCCCTATCTTCTGCTGGATGGTAAAATCACAGACAAGCAGAAGAGATGTTGGGAAACCAGCCTGGATCATTAGCACAATGCTCTTTAACAATTTTTTTCTAACATGGGAAGGGAGGAGAGCCTTCAGCAAATAGATTCATCTCTCAGCCATAAGAAAATGCTTTCAGGTTTCTCAGGCAGGATTTTACAATGGGGTTCCTCCTAAAGTGTGTTGTAACATAGAGAGACTGTGGGTGTATGTCCATGGCTTATATAGACATGGGTGTGTAATATTGTATTGATTAATACATCATTTTGAAACACAGGCTCACTGCTATGTCCATAGAAACACACTTTGGATGAAAAAACCCATGTGCTTGCAGTGAAATGTGCAGAGTGTATTTGATATCCTCCTTTCCCCTGGGTAGTTGCAGGGTTTCAGGCTGTAGTGATGGTTTCTGCCTTCTGCAGGAGCAGCAGACCTGTGTGCTGAAGGGAAGATATCCCTGCCATGAAATCCCTGCATTGCCAGTGCATAGGAATTATGATTTCTCCCCAGGCATGGGTGTGTTTTGAAGTGCAGATAGATCTGCAATGCCATTTACACATCATGGGTGCAGAAGAGCATCCCTGTCTTGGAGATTTTATAATTGTGTTCTAAAATGTTGTAGCAGAGCAGGTGACTGGGAGACTTTGGATGCAAAAGTGAGAGACATGCCCAAAATCATGTGACTGTCTTAAAATAACAACCCTTTATTAAAACATTATTAGCAATCCCCTATTTTCTTCTAGATACTCTCTTTGCTCTGTTACTATTGCATTCCAACCAAAGTCAGAGCCTGGAAAATCTGTCTGGGAGGCGTTTAATCCTTTAGCTTTTTTCCAGTTCATGTATGACTTTGAAAAGCTTCAAAAAATATCGAGGGATAAAGTAAAAACTGAATCTGATGAGTTTTACAAATCAGTAAGGAAAGAATGATAAAAAACCCCAACTAAATTAAATCTTTACAAATAGATCCATGGAACTGCAAGGACAGCAGTGCTTATCTACACAGAGCAGTAGCAAAAGTAAAGAAAGAACTGGGAATCTTATTGATATAAGAAAAATAAAGTATTTATGCTGTGGCCACGGAGGAGATGCAGAAGCTGGACAGTGTCTGAACAGTGATAATGAAAATATTTCCCTTATCAGCTTTAAGGTCCCTGACATACTAACATTCTCTGGCAGTGATGAGAACAAGTTCTTTGTGTATACTGAGTGTGGACCCCCTTTTATTCCCTGAGGTGCTTCCTGGTCCATCCAATGCTTGGGCTGGAGCAGCTGAGACAGGGAAAGGGCCAAGAACATCATCTTCACCTGACATTTGTGCTTAGGCAACTTGTAGACCAAGAGAAAGTAAAAAGTTAGAGACAAACAGGACAGACTAATAATGAAAGAAGAGAGCAAAGTTTTCCCAGTATTGCCAGGTTCTCATGTATGGAGTGCAGTAAAAAGCAGAGTAGGAAATAAGTCTTAGACATAGCAGACATAGTTGAAGTATAATCTCTCTGTAGATCACATTTTGCTGT
>VWYI01036380.1:0-12855 GCA_013399455.1 Anthoscopus minutus | reverse complement strand
AAAACTAATATTTCCTGTTCTTTAAGCTTAGCAAGCATAACTTCAGGCAGTGTAAAAGAAATTCAGAAATGTCACTATACATTCCTTATTTTTTGGTAATTTAAATGCGTGCAACTGCATTTGAAGCATGGTGGCACCAGTTTGTATCAGGTTTGGAGCAGTTGTTTGGTTTTTAGCTAAAACATAGGAACTTAGCTTTTTGTAAAGAAAATAGGAGATAGCTCAGAGATTGAATTTAGCTGTAAGGAATGTTCTCACATCACCAGGTAAGACACTGGGTGTGGGATTTGAATATGCTGGAGTGAAAGTCAAAAGTTTTTTGCTGACTTCAGGGCGCATTACAATAAAGTTCATACTAGTCAAGTACATCTTTAGGTATCTGTAAGTACTGTTTTCCAATTCTCTGAGTTTACTTCCAAAATTATTGCCAGCATTCTATTTCCAGATGTAGGATACTACAGCTGCAATTATAATCTGCACTTTTATAAGTTAATGGACTTTATAAACTAGTGGTTTGATAAACTAGCTTGAAGTATTACTGATTTGGGTTTTCTGGCTAATCCTGCTTTACACTGGCATATAAATTGCAGTGGTTGTGATAGAGTGGTATTGTTGGACATATTTTAGGGAGACATTGTGGGTTTAGGGGATACTATTACTCTCCGTATTTGGATTTTGATCCCTCTTGTATGTGTTTAGATTTAAAATTTCTATGAGTTGTTCCACTCCTCCGCTTCACCTTGTATCCTTGACATTTTTATGACTCTACATTTATTTTACCAATTGCTGAAATCCCTTATGTGTAGAGAAATTTCCACTTTAGAACCTTGACCCTTCCTCATTCCCTGACTCCTCTTTTCCGGTTGTCTTTCACTTTAACATATAAAACTCAAAATCAAACCAATACAAAAAACCAAACCAAAACTAAAATCCAAATTTTAAATGGATTTGTGGCATGGCCTAGATATCCATTACAAAGTAAATAAAGTGCCATATGGTCATAAAAAATTTACTACCTAGAAAAATATTTAAAAGTTTGTTTCCCACCTTATACAGCAACTTTGTATATATTATCAAGGTAGCTCTTAGAAATGATAGCTTTTTCCTATTTAGTTGATACAAAGTTGCATTTTTTAGCATTTAAGATTTTTTTGTTGTTGTTTTAGAGGAAGTTGTGTTTTGGTAGGTCCTTTAATGTAGATTTCCCCTTATTTTTTCAGATACTTAAAGCTTCAAAAGAAAAGTCCCTACATCAGGAGGACCAGTCCTAACCATACGCTACAAAAGGGGAGCAGATGGTTGTAATAGACCTTATGATGTAATTACCAAGCAGTTCAGGGTTTGGTGAATGAACACTAAGATGTTGTAAATGGGTTTTAGCCAACTGTCATTTTAGTAAGCATTTTTAACACTTGGATGTTTAGTTTACATTCTTGTCTGATACGTTTTTCCCTTGGTCAAGTTTAATGAATTCATTATTTTTCTTCTGTGTTTGTGACAGAGTTACAACTTGGAGCTGCATTTCATGTACTGTTTAAGCAATTGTTAATATTCTATTTATAATATAGCAGCGAGTACATTTTTTTCAGATTTTAATATATATCTTTTGTTGTGGATTCATACAGTATGTACAGAGCAGTTTGGTCAAAAGTAACATGTGATGTTATGAATTTTTACATGTTTCGTAACTGCTGATATAGCATACAGCCTAATTGCATTTTATTAAAAAACATTAATCAGGCACACACTATGCTGTGAAGTTTGTCTTATATGTCTTTGCACTGATGTTATGTCAACAGTTAACTACATGAATTTCAGGTGATTTTTTAAATACCCTGACAATGTATAAAATATGTGTTTAATTCATACTAGTAAAAGGCCAGATTGCAAAATTGCAGTTTTCAAAACCCTTTATGAATTCGCACTTTTTATTTATGCTCATCTGATTTTTCAAGCAAAAATGTCTAGAGACTAGATGCTAGCCTGACAGGGAATCAGTGGAGATTGCAACAAGACTGAGTTGCTGGAATCAGGTTGAATTCAGTAAAATTATTCCATTTTGGTTTGCTTACCAATATAATGATCTCAGAGCTGGCTTTAATAAGCTTTATGTTCACTAAATGATTTTAAAAGTCAAATTTGTACAAATACTCAATTCACAAATTTTATTTTAAAATATTGCTTTGGAAGTTCAACCTTAAGAAAAATGTGGTGTCAAAATTTAAGACCTACAGTTAGGAATGCTCTTAAAAATGGTACATCTGAAATTTAGGTACTGTGAGTGATTTAGAATTTTGATATAAGAAGTGTGCTTTTTACCTGTTCTGTGCTGCTGTTCCACAATTACGAAGACATATTTTATTCTTTGATATTTTGCATGTGTTCCTTTTTGGCTCAGGAATAATTGCTGTGATTTGAGGAAGTTGCCAAGCCTGTTACAGAAGCTTAGGAGACATAAAGTAAGATAAATTTATAAAAAGAAAAATCAATTTGGTAACCGTAATAGTTGGTTGCCTTTTGGTTTACAGGGAGACTTTCAATTTCTGTAACACTGTTTTGAAGTCAGGGTTCTTGCATATATAGTGAAAGGGGCATCACATATGCTTGCCCTTCTTTTTGGGTTTGGGATGTCAGTAAGACTCTATGTGAGTGTTACATCTGATCAACAAATACAGATGTCCCAAAGTGGTTTCTTTAGACTTTTCAGGAAAGCAATAATACTCTTAGACTGTGATGTACTTAGGGATGGGATATTCTACTAAGATTACCTGTGATTGTAAATTGCAGAGCAATAATTTTTACAAAGCCATATTTTGTGAGGAATCTTGGGAATTATTTTAGAATGGTGAATGGAGGACTTTTTATATAACAGTGGCAGCCTATTTGTAGAATTATGGGACTGTGAGAGTATATTATGCTGTGATTGAATTTTAAGTATTTTGTAACTGGGTATGTGATTTTATGTGCTTCATGTTTACAAAAATATGCTAAGCTGAGCAAGGTCAAGTGGACTATTAAAAATATGTGTATTTAATCCATTTTAATGTTTGGCTGCAATAAAACACAGAAGAATATCTTTGTCTTTCTAGTGTCATTATTTATTCCCAAATGTATTAGATATTAGCTTTAGGGATAAATATTTGACTCAGCCACTAATTAATATTTTTAGTTGTGAATTTGAATATTAGAAATATATTTGAAAGTATTGTTTACAAGGAGGAAACAGCAAGTAAAATGATTTTATTTCTGGCTGCTGTTATGTGAAGGAAATGGGCAGTACACTAAAGCCTGTGTCTTTTATAGTTGTGTTGTGATTGTCCTTTTGGAGTATTAAGATTCTGCAACTAGTTAGGCCTGAATTTTTTTAAAGAAACATAATTTCTGTTTGTGATTTATAATGAATGTGATAGAACTTCTTTACAAGCACAAATGTCTAGGGAAAGTGATGTATCTGCTTTGCATACAGGATATTATGGTTATGATCCATAGCTTAAATTAGAAATATAGTAAGGTCCATGCACTTCTGTGAGAGCAAAAATGTCCCTTGACCTTTTCAGTTTTCAAACAACTCCATAGCTTTAATGATCTGGTATTGCTGAATAGTAGTTTAGGAAAAAAATCAAAAGATTATCTTTTTCTTTATATTTTCACATTGCTACATAACTTCTTGCTATATATCAGTGAATCTATGAAATCTTGGATTCAGTTGCTTTTTTTGGAAATCAGAGGAAGAAATACCAGTAACAAGGAGTAGAATACTAAAGTTGTATTGTAATACTGCCAGTTTACTACAATTTAAGTAAGTGACTTTCTAGCATTCTCTGTAATTGAAAAGGTACCATATCATGGCACTTCTTTCTAAGAAGTAAAGAAAATGGATAAGATTTGATATAGGAAAGATACTAAAAAATGTAATTATTTTACTAAGCATCATTTGTAATTTTACATGTTTTAAAAATTCCATATCTGTAAATAAGTTGTATTGCGCATTTATAGTGTTAAGATTGAGATTCATGTAAAATCTACAAGGTCTGAAACACATTTTTAATTGTGGTTTGTGTTGTTCTCAAATTCCGTCGAACATTTAGTTGTATTGTAATATGAGAAATAAATTTATTCTTTCTGGTAGAAACCTTCTTGGGAATCCCTGGTGCATTGGTTATATAGTGATAGCAGTCCTATTCTATAGAGATTAGCTAAAGCTGTTTTGTCAGTGATTTTAATCTTGAATTATTTTGCTGGAAATGAAGACATTGAGTAAGGGTGGAGTGGTTTGAAGAACTAAGATCTTATTCTTTGTTTGCTTGAGTTACACTTGATTTAGGTTGATGAAAAAATAGTCTTAAGATTTATTATCGTGTCTCTGTCTTCGAGAGAGCTCATTTTTAAGCCTTTGTCAGAAATAGTGTAATTAAAACTTTTTGCACCATTGAAATATGCTAGGGATCAGTGTGGAAGGAGCAAAGCAATATGTGCTGAATATGATGCTGAAGTAAGTTCTTAGTGAAGTGTGAATTCTTAGCTTCAGAGCTAACAAGATCAAGTTGTGATGAATTTCAAAAGCAGCTACCTAGAAGGAGTAGTGGGAGTATTTAAAGATCATTGGAAAGGCTTTGGTGAAGTCAGTGGCAACTAATTTAGCAGAATACAGGCTGAAAGTAGTCTGAGAATTTGGTGAACTGATTCTACTGCATAAATAGGTATAGAGAGCTGTAGGTTATATGTTGCATGAGTCTCAGGAATAAATAAATGTGAAAACAGATAAGAAATTGGAGGAGATAGGAGCAGGCTTTTGAGTGAAGAGGTTATACATTGTTCTTCCTGTGATTACAAAGAAGTTGCAGAAGTAACATGAATGTCCATGATGTGTGGAGTGTTATCCAGTGACCTAGAATGAAGTAGAGAGAAGAGGCCAGGTGAGAATATCAAGTGTTGCTGATAAAGGAGAGGATACATGGAAAATGGGTGGTTAACTAGCATGATATGTCATGGTAATGGCATGTGGTAAAAATAGAAATATGAGTTTATAAACTGGTTTGTTTATAAAAAACAAACTGTAAAACTAAACTATTATTTCATCTGGGGCTGCATTATTGCTTCTTTTAAAATGCAGTGTTTTGAACGAAATAGTGATTACGTGGTGTGTGCAAAAAAATACAAATGCCAGGGTTTTAGAAAGTACTGCACAATACTTTCATTAATATACTGCTGAAGTAATAACTGCCCCTAGTATGTAAGTGACTCTATAGATATTTTGTCATTTCTTACAATTTAATTGACAGTCTAGATCTCATCATGTAATTGAAGAGGTGAATGAGTTTCAATGTGATCATATTTATTTAATTTACCATATAATCAAGTTAATGCTCATTCTGGCTTGTACTGAATATAAATTAGAATTATAGTGTCCATACATTCAGGAATAGCCGTTGTCAGCCAGTAGTAAAGGGTGAAATTAAGAGTGTTAAAAAATTTGATTTCGTGTGTGTGCATAATTTAGTTTCTTCATGAAAAATTCCAATATTTTCCTGCATTTTAAAATGTCATATTCACACTATAATGCTTCTGAGCAATCAGTTTAAAAAACAGTGAAGACTGAGTATTCAGACAAGGTATCTCTACATTACTTGGCAATTAAAGAAAATATTTTTTATATATATAAGAATACTTCAAAATTAAACAGTATGTATTAAAGAGGACAGTAACTAGCTAAAAAGGCAACAGACCTCTCTGTTTAGTGTTTAGTGTTCTCTAAGTTTATTGAGAGAAAATATTGGAAGCTTATTGGGAAAAAGTTGGAATTGGAAACAGAATAACAGTGTTTGAATTGTAAGGCAAGATGCTTTATATGTTACACAGTAGGGCAGGATCAAAAAGTGGTTAGAGGGAAGGAAAAGATATTTATGTATCTACCACCTTCATAAAATACACATACATAATTTTTGTCCAGGATTTACTTTGCCTTTGCTACTTAGTGCTTACTTAACATCTACCTCTGCAGTCAGATGTTTGCAAAACACCTGTTATATTATTTTAAAAGTTAAAAAAAGACAAAAGCTTCCAAGTGCCCAAGTCACTTCTAAAATTGAGACGTAAGTTCCCAATTGATTTTGTTTTTCACATTTTAACCAAATGTATTAAACTAGTGTTTCCATTAGCTTTTAATTAGTGAATAGATTTTCTTTCTTGCAAAATAGCTTGCATTTTAAGTGTATATCAACAAAATACATTAAATATCTAGAGGAGAAATTCTGTGAAATGTTTTGTGAAGGAAGCAATATTGTAATATTTGAAGCATCTGCAGAGAAGGACTTTTTAGGTAACTATATAGTTTAGAAAATAAAGTATGTTTATTTTAAAAAATAAAAATGAAACAAAAAGTCCTGTTGACTTAACTATATTTTGAGTATGAATTGTAATTTTCTTGTATCTCTTTCTTGCTGTAAAATGTTAACATAAATTTGTTTCAATGAAATTATATTTTTAATGTTCTAGGGAAAAGTGAAAAAGAAACTGAAGAAGACAAAACAGAAAAAGGTAAGTCGGAAAGTAACATTCTGTTCTAAAATTCAAAACCATGCTTTCTGGGAGGATTGATTTAAATGAGATTAAAGAGCAGTGAAGCTTTGCTCCTGTGCATCTTAGGTGGATAAACTGCAGTTGAATAAACATCCAGAGAGCATATACTTTTATTGGTTGTTTCCAAGGCTGGCATCAATGTAAGACAATCAATCTCACCTGGTTACAGAATGGAATGATTGAATTGTTTAGGTCGGAAAAGACCTTTAAGGCCATAGAGTTCAACTCAACCTAACATTGAACCATGTCACTAAGTAATACATCTTTTAAATGCCACCAGGACAGCCTGGCAACCCTTTCAGTGAATAAATTTTTCCTAATGTCCAATCTAAGCCTATCCAGGAGCAACTTGAGGCCATGGCCTCTTGTTCTGTCCCTTGATACCTGGGGAAAGAGACCAATCCCTCACTACAACCTCCTTTCAGGCCGCTGTAGAGAGCAATAAGGTCCCTCTTAAGCCTCCTTTTCTCCAGGCTAAACACCCCCATACATTCCCAGCTGCCTCATCAGATTTGTGCTCCAGAACTTTCACCAGCTCCTTTGCCCTTCTCTGGACACTTCACTGCTCCAGCACCCCAAAGTCTTTCTTGTAGTGAGGGGCCCAAAACTGACCCCAAGATTTGGGTGCAGCCTCATGAGTGCTGAGTACAGGGGGACAATCCCTGCCCTGCTCCTGCTTGTCACCCTGTTGCTGATACAGGCCAGGATGCCTTTGGCCTTCTTGGCCACTTGGTCGCACTGCTGGCTCATGTTCAGCAGCTCTTGACCAGCACCTCCAGATGCTTTTCCAAAGGGCAGCTTTCCAGCCATTCTGCCCCAATCCTGTAGTGTTGCACTGAGTTATGGGATGACAACCACTGCTGTTTCAGGACTAAAATGTCCAGTGTCATACTCCTAGTTTAGTATTCTGGAGGTCAGAGTTCCACCAAGTTCCTTCTGCATCTGAGGGCAAGAGGCAATGTGGGCTACCTGGCCCCTGGAGCTGGGTTCAGCACTGCCAGCTGTCCTAAGTGTGAGGAGACAGGTGACATGCAAATCAGTCCTTGTTGACACCACAATTGTCTAGTCTGTCTTAGGTTAGGCAGGAAGGTGCAGAGGCAGATTAGATGGAAAAGATGTGAGATTTGCTGAAGAGCACTGTGAATCTGCTCTCCCTACAATGACATTTGTTCTGGCCCCATGTGTTCCATGTCACTGCACAAGCTTGCAAAACCTCCTTCACTGGGATCATGTCTGGTTGCTCGCAATGCCCAGAAACCTCAGGACCTGTGCCAAGGGATTCAGTAGCTCTACTCCTTTTTTGTTGTTTCCATTTTCTGTTTGGCTCTTATTTTATATTTGCGTACTTAGGAATGCTGCTTTTCCAATATTTTGGTAGGGTTTATTTGGTTTGGTTTTGTATATTGGTATTTTAAACATAAGTTTCTAGGACTGGCAAACTTCAAACATTTTATTTAAGTACTAAATATGTCACATGTAAGCATTACATATAAAAAGTAAAAAAAACCCAACCAAAACATCTTGGAAAGCTTGGCAATTACACCATTTACATTTATTGGCAGAGAGTGTCTTACTGCAATGGATTTACACATTTGATAAATTATAGATAGTAGGAAAAAACTCACCATTATGTGCTGCTTTTACTGACCTGTTAGAACAGCATAATAAAATGACATACAAGAGCCATCCAGTCTTGGATGTAAAAAACAGTCATAGGTAAAAATGCCAGCTTGTGTATAAACCTTACTATTATGCAACATTACTCATCAAAGCCTGTACAAAAACTTTAGGACATGAAAGTATGACAAAGTGGAGCTAATTTTCCTTTTCTGTGCTTTATTTTATTGTTTCTTTTTAAACAGCAATTAAATAAATACCACTGCAGAATAAAGGATTTCTATAGGGTAGAAAAAGGGATGGTTTTATTTTCCAGGTTAATTTGATAGAATTTTTCATCCTACCCGAAAAAACAATCCTGCAGTTTTTTAATGAACTTTGTTTATAGCCACACTGCTTGTGTGATTTTCATACAAATTGAATTTTGTTGAACTTTTTTCATAGATTGAACTGTTTTAAGTTTCTACTTTCAATAAAAGTGGCTACTTATAGTCACAGGAAGTGGTATAAGATACTATTGATTTGGTTTATTTTAAATTACCCTGATAAGATGCAGCAATAAATTGATGAGAGGTGAATTAATGAGTGATGAATATATATAAAATATAGTGTACTGTGACTGGTATATGTGGGAAACTTGGAAATCTAAGGGGTTGGGAATTTGAAACTTCATGTTTGGCTTGGGTTTAGGGTTTGCTTCTGATTCTGAGAATACATTCTGATGTGGAAGTCTGCATTTGTTTCATGGTATTTGGATATACAAGCTCAAAGAACCTTCTGTGAAGAAAGTATTTAGAGCTTTGAGTAGCTCTTATAAATATTTTTTACTGTGGCAGCTTTCATAGATAGTGCTAGGTTAGCAAAGTGTCCTAACCCTTGTGTAAGTTTCAGAATTCAACAGTGTTTCATCAAGTTTATTAAGTCTTACTGAAAATTCTTTGGTATTAACAAAATCCTCTTCTGGAAAGTCCTCTAAAGAAACAAAAATGAGAATAACCTTGTTTCTAACATAGAGTTACTTCAAGGTTACTCTGTTATATTTAAGATGGATTCTTCATCTTCTCCATAAGAATGTAATCAGACTTTATATTTAAATGGGAAGAAATGAGATGGGTATTCCAGGTGAATCTGAGAATTCTTTAAAAGGTTTCACAGGTAGTACAATGCAGGACATACATGCCACATTCATAAGGTGTCTTTCCATCAGAGGTGGTTTTTTGGTTGTTTTTGATCACATAGACTGAAAAAAAAAAGTTACATAAGAAGCCTAATTTTTCTACTTTAATTTAAATTGGACATATATTTTTATGTTGATGAACAGGCATAAAAACTGAAAAAACAACTTATGAACATGTTTGTTTCATACAGTGAACTTCAGTATAGGTGCTATTGTTATAAATAATATTTTTCCCTTTTCAAAACTGATAAAGCTTGACTTTAAAGTAAGAATAAATGCTGCTTGGCCAGAACAGTCAGTTGCATTGCATTAGGGACAGATTTACACGTAACCCAGGCTTAGGACAATGTCATTCCACAAGTGGCCCTGCCACCGGGTGTCATTTTGATAATAGCTCAGCATTCACCTCTGTTCACTCTAGGTATTTACCTCTGAAGATATGTAGGATTCCATTGTGATACCAGTAGATATCAAATCTGAGGAGACAAAAGTGCTGTTCTTTTAACTAAATGTAGGGGTTTCATGCAGGGTAAGATCAGTTATCCCCTAAATTCCACTGGGAATCTTCATCAGAGCTCTGTTGTCTGGAGAAAGACCTTACACGGTTAGCTCACCTGCAGCATTGTCTCCTCCAGTTAGGTGGGCTGAGTTCCACCCTTTTGAGCTTTACATTTAAGAGTATACATAGTACCTATTGATTTACAAATTTGATACAGACTACAATTAAATATCTGTGAGTAATCAACAGAATGATCAACACAGAAATGCAGTTTTCAAAGTTTAAAACTGCTGCATAATGCCGTTCTGAATTAAATAAATAGAATATATAGAATACATATGTATGTATTTTGAATAGAAAGTAAATGCAAAAATTTCCTTCTGGTTTTGTCAAAGGATTGCTTGAGTCTAGCCTTTGAGTGAAGCCAAAAGTCTTAAATGGTGAAAGAGAGGTGAATGATGGAAATACATGCCAAAACCAAAATTATCATTCTGTTGTTGTTCCTTATGATCAACATCTAACAAACCAACCAACAATAATTTCATACAGAAAGCCCTGTAGAATACTTTTTACTGCAAGGGAAATTGTTCTGGAATAACTGCAGCTAAGGATTTATTATAGTCATTAGATTCCAGCTTTATTAGTCCCTAAAATGCCTCAGTTTTTATTGTCTGATTACTTCCCCAGATAAGTTGGTTATAGTTTAGAAAGATCTTTTAATTATTATAGTGCTCCTGGCTTTAAATTGTATAGATGAAGTTTACTTGATTTTATACCTTCTAAGTTATCATCTATAGAAGCCCATAAACCAAGTAGATAACTTACACTGTCTATATCTCACCTAATGAGCTTCCCAAACAACAGGACAGTGACAGTTTTTCATCATCAAATTCTCATTCAAGTGCCCATTGAGAGGCAGCACAATTTCCGAAACTAATTTGGGTAATGATATGGGGCTACTATCAGGAGGGAGGACAATTACTCTAGCAAATTTTGAATTCCAAGTAAAAGTCTGCTAATATATGTGTATGTTCTTCAGAACATAATTGAAACTTTGAACAGGGAAGGTGTTAGTATTGATGGTGGGTGGCAAAGGGAATTAGTAAAACAAAAGGTCACTAATTTAGTTGGAAAAAAACTACAGACCATGATCATCAGTATATTCTTTTCGTTGTCTCACACTCAGAAGTTGTCATTCACAAGTTGCCAAGAACATTATTATTGAATTTTTATCACAGCAGGGATGGGAGGGAGTTTATAAAACAAAGCCTATGACCACCTCCTGGAAATTGCTTCCTTAGTTTTTTCAAAGTTTAAGACAGAGAACTGGCAGGAGGAGCCTTTGCTGCGACTTAGGAGACTGCATCAAATAAGGGGTTTTTATTTTAGATTAGCTTAAGAGATGGCATAACATAAGGAGACATAACTATATAGTTATAGCCTCTACAATTAAATAATTGTAACTTCTACTAAAACTTTATTTAAGACTCAAATCATAAAATGATAGAACTGTTTGGGTTGGAAAGGACCTTAAAGGACCATTTTTTCCAACTCCTCCATTGAGGTCATTCCATTTTCTGGCTAGCGGTAAGCACAACATACAGTCAGTGCAACAGGATTATTCCGGTGTGCTTTTCAAATCAGAAACTGAGGCCATGTGTCCTCAAGGTGGCTGTAAAGACCAGCCTTTATCTTGAATCACTTACACCTTATAAAGTAATTAAAACTGGAGTCCTAACTCTTCTCTGTTTTGCATGTGAGTAATAGCAGACATAAGATCAAGGAAGCCACTAGGAATGCTCCCTTGACATTATAATGACAATATGAATGAATCAATAAGTGAATAAAAAAATCTAATTACAGGAACCACATCACATTCACAAGGTGGTTTGTTAGATGGGAGTAGTGTCTTTCCATGCTCATGTTTTCACCCCCAAGTCCACAGAGAGAGATTGTAATGTTATTGTCTCGCCATTTCTGGGGAACTAGAAATTTCATTAAAGACGTGTTTAACGAGAAATATTTATGCTAATATGTAATATGGACTCTCATAATCACATAGCAGGCCCCTCTCAATTGACTGTAAATATTACAGCATTAGTTTCCAAAAACTGAAGCCAGATCGTTTATCTTGTGTGGGAGGCAACCTTCCCTCCCAAAACTCCCAAGTCAGACCAGCTAAACTCATTGCTCTTAGTGAACAAACCAGGTTCAAAATGTCAGCTCCAGCACTGGTGGTAAGGCTGCCCTCCAACCTCACCAATTTTTCTAGGCTCTGAACATAAGAAAGTGAGCAGAAGGCTTAGGAATGGGATCATTAGTACTGAGTGCAAGAGGGAGGAGAAAAGGGCAGCAAGTGGAAAACTGCCTGAGGTGGTCTCAGTTGACATTTCCTGTTGGCCATGGTTGCACACCAAGCTGTTTGTGGTGTCCTTCCTTACATGTCTGGTGGATCAGAATAAAACTACAGAACTGGAGAATATCTGCTCCCAGTAATTTGCAAGGCACAGGAGTGAGAGATGATTTGTGTTAAGTATATGGAAGCGCATACTTCCATATGCGGTTTTTAGATACAAACACTAATTTTCTGGAAGTGTAAATAGCAGCATGATGTTATCTTCTACTTACTTTGCTCAGGAAGAAAACTACATCTATCTTTTGATGAGAGGCTCAGAGTATGTCAGCAAGGACAAAACAGTTCATGCTATGTGTTGTGGTAAAGATATCCCATCTTCTAAATTATCTTTTCAGGAAACAACAAGTTGAAGCCTTTACAGTGCAGAAAATACCTTCATTCACTTAAATTTGCCATCTGTTAAAATGTCATGTGCATGGCATCTCTCTAGGGTAAAAAAAAATGTGTTAATTGTGAAAGATAATAATGATAGTATTCAATATTTTTGTCCAGTTCTGACTAATGATGTTAACTGTTTTGATGTACCAGGCTGATACCTAATCAGGCAGGTAATCAGTGTTTTCTCTT
>VWYI01036371.1:1584-14084 GCA_013399455.1 Anthoscopus minutus | reverse complement strand
AGGAAGGCTAATGAAGTTCCAAATGGCTTGGTGGCATAATATTCATAGCAGATGATCACAGAAAACACATCCTTCAGAAAGTTACAGGAAAAATAAAGGCTTACTTAATGTTTTATTTAGGCAAAACCTCGTAGCTAAGGGAAGATATGGACTTGGAGGAAAGAAAGAAAACCTGAGAAGTCAGTCAGTTATCCAAATTCAGATAACAAGCATAAATTACAGATGTCAACGCAGAGTCACACCATCTATTTTTACCTACCCAAATTTCAGCAACTGGTTCAAATTAGGTTCCTATAATCCCTCTTTAGTCAACAGGAGCGAGATATGCACAGTCATACTGGTTCCTGCTGGCAATGCTTGTGACTTTCCATTAGCTATGCAAGAAGACTCCCTACTAGTTTAAAATTGGTCCTTTACCTTTCAGCAATTAGAATTAGATAACAAAGTAATGATGCAAAAGTCATGAGTCTCTGGCATTCTTTCCATGTGTATTCATTTTACTATATTTCAGGCTTATCCTTAGAAAAGATTTTAGTGCTTCTCTCTCTCAAAAAAAAAAAACCCAACAAAAATCGGCCTTTACTGTGGAGGTCACCCAAAAAATTCTCTCCCCAGATTGATAGAATGGAAGACTTTTCTCCACTGAGCAGACACTGACAATGTGAAGTGTCATCCAAAAGTGATGGACAGTCAGTCAAAAACTTGGCCAGTGTAAGGAATACCTACCTGCTTAAATAACTACACTTGCTGTCCCAAATTCAGTCACGCTTGCTAGCATAATATTTTCTATCCACTTTTTGACATATGTTAAACCCATCTACTCTCAGCTGGGAAGACAATAAAGAACAACTTCTTAATATGCTTCCAGGCTGTCTAGGGAAGCTTCTCCATCTGTCTGAACCTTTTTCAGGGAAATTTCAAGAAAAGAATCTTACAGTCTGCTCCCTCATACAGAAAGAAGTGACAACAAATCATCTGAGTGGCAGTAACTGAATGTTGAAGACCACCAACTTCTGAAACTTCTCTCTACTGAAAATGGGTTCTTCTAGTCCAATTGAGGCAGTGGAGAGTGAAGCAGTTTCAAGTAGGATACCTTCACCAATGCTTTCCTTTCTTTGACTTAGTTGGGAGTGCAGTAGAAGCTCTCATAGCTTACTGCAGTGGACCCAGGAGCTGGGTACACCCCACCCCATTCTTGTTTTAGTTCTAAAAGGCATGAATGTATGTGCTTAATCTCCATTGCAGCCCTAATATACTCCGTCCAAAATCAACAGTTTTACTCTCTAATACAGCTGAATCTAGGGCACATTAAAATGCTGGCATGGTTATAAGATCATTTTAAAATCACAGTAGAGGTATCTTATCAAAAACTCACTGGAGAAAAACATTCTCTGTCAAAGAAGGTGGCTACTTTTGTCAGCACATAAAATACAAAAATATCACAGCATAACAATTGTAAACAAGACATCCCAAAACCCTGACAGTATCTATCCCAGCAGACAGTGGCCATGACTACATCAACAATCAGAGCAGCACTGCAGAGCAGACTGTAGAGTGAGTTTCTCCTGACAACCTGACCTTCATACCACATTCATTTTAGGGAGAGTTATTTTGTCTTAACTTTAGTTTGGTCCCAAAGGTCCAACAGCTATCAGTGACATGAACAGAGAGGGGCACTCCTTCCCTTTTAGTTTCATTTGAAAGGAAAACAATTTTAAAGAAAACACACTGACATAATTTCACAGTTTGCACGTCTCCTAATTGTCCACATTTCCAGCAATATTCACTCATAATTCAATGTGGAATACAAATATAGGTGTATCCAGTCCCTCATCCCTACAAGTTACAAGTTTCAGATGAGAGAAAATGAAGGCAAATGTGCCCAACATTCAGATTACAAAAAAAAAAAGGAAAGAAAAAAGAAAGATGTTTCTATTTGGAAATACTTCTACAAATAATATTTTTTTTGTTATAGAAGCTGTACAGGTAATGCTACTCCTTTATCTCATTTGTCATCCACTAAGTATGCAAAGAAAATGTTAATGAATCCAAAAATTATAACATAAATTATCTTTAATCAGAACAATTATTCCCACAAGCACTTAGTTTTTATCTTCTTTTTTAAAATATTCTATGGTCAATTAGTAAGTAGTAAAAACAACACAATTATGAGAGAAAAATGGAAATTTAAATACAACCCCACCTTTCCTAATCTTAAAATATTTCTGAATCCTCCAAATTTTTGAATCATCAACTGTATATCATTGTACAGCCTTAGATCTCTCTCCTAAAGGCCTTGGCTGATTGTAATCTCCTCTGAGTCTGACTGCAGTTTAATTTCAAGAAATACACAACAGCAGCAAAATTCCAAGGTGATGAGAATGAATTATTGTGCAGTGTCACATACAACTATTTGAAAGCAGCTTGTGACAAGGTGGGGAGGAGAAGATTTTTTCCAAGTAACAAGAGATAAGACAAGAGGAAATGGCCTCAAGTTGTGCCAGGAGAGGTTTAGATTGTATATTAAGAAAAATGTCTTCACCTAAAAGATTGTGAAATAATGGAACAGGCTACCCAGGGAAATGAGAGTCACTATCCCTAACAGTATTTAAAAAACATGCAGGTGTGGCAGTTGGACAAGGTTCAGTGGTGGACTTGGCAGTAATGGTCTAACAGTTGAACTTGATGACCTTTTCCAACAGAAATTATTCTAGGATCTAGGATTATTCTAGGAAAGAGCTGTAGCAAATGGTAGAAGGGGAAATAATAGATGTGATGTCCATAATCACAGAATCACAGTTAGGGTGGCTCTCCACCTCTGAGATCATCAAGTCCAGCCTATGACCCCACACCACCGTGTCAACAATATGGCATTAAGTGCCATATCCTATCTTCCTTTGGACACCTCCAGGGATGGTGACTCTACCACCTCCCTGAGCAGCCCATTCAAGTGTCTAATCACCTTTTCTGGGAAGAAATTATTTCTGATGTCCAACCTAAACCTCCTCTGAGGCAGCTTAAGACTGTGTCCTCTTGCTGGTTGCCTGGGAGAATAGACTGACCTCCACTTGGCTACACCCTCCTTTCAGGGAATTGCAGAGTAATAAGCTTCTCCTTGACCCTTCTTTTCTTCAGGCTAAACATCCCCAGCTCCCTCAGCCCTCTTCATAGGACATGCCCTACAGACGCTTTATGAGCTTTGTTGCCCTTCTCTGGACATGTTCCAGCACCTCAACGTCCTTCCTGAATTAAGAGATCCAGAACTGAGTACAGAACTCAAGGTGTGGCTTCACCTTGCTTCACCATGCCAAGTAGTGTGAGACAATCAGTTTCCTGCTCCTGCTGACCACGCTATTGCTGATACAGGCCAGGATGCCACTGCCTTGTTGGCCACCTGACTTATATTGGCAGCTTATACTGGGTTATATTCACCCAGCTATTAACCAGGTTGTTTTCTGCTGGTCAGATTTCCAGCCACTCTGCCCAAAGCCTGTAGCACTACATGGATTTATTGTGGCCAAAGAGCAGGACCCAGCACTTGGTCTTGTTGAAGCTCATGCTGTTGGTCTTGGCCCACCTATGTAGCCTGTCCAATTCTCTCCAAATTCACCTGTTCTCCTTCTCCTGCAAGCCCTACATTGTTTCTATGCTCACATTGCATTTTCTAGAAGAAATAAAGTACCAGTTGTCCAAAGAACCTCGTTCACTTCATAATTCTAATTAGTTTAAAAGACATCAGGAGGCATAGACATTAGGAGACATAAACTATTTTTTTTAATTAGTGAAAAAATATGATTACTTGGCAGTATCACAATACACCTATCCAGGAGATGAATGTTAGATAACCATAACACTGGATTTTCTAACTTTTGAGTACTTCACAATTATCACATTAAGGGAAAAAAAAGTAAAAACTCTAAGTGGAAAGAACAATCAATTACAATTTCTCTGTTTAGCTGTAATAACCCTAATTCTCATGAATCAGTATTAGCAATTTTAACCCTGAATCTTCAGAGCTGTCTGATGTGACTTTAGTGCAATTTATTCCTGTTGTCTTGCCGCAGTCCTGACAATGCATCATCAGTGGTTCTCCCACTCTTTGCAAAAGTCATGGTAATGAATTAGCAATATGCACTCTGCCAGCACTGTAGCAGCAGAACATCTAGGGGTTTGGAGGAGAAAAAGAAAGTGAAACAAAAGGGTTAAATATTCTCCCTGTGGCACAAATCCTTGTACACATGGAATACCGTGAAGACAGTAGTGCTTCTCTTGATAGATGTGGGTGAGGAATGGGTTGGTGACCTGCACCTGGACTATCCTGTTGGCTGCAGTCATAAGAACATCTGCTGTGCCAGGGCTGAAGAACTCTCATCTATCCTATGGCCTGCACAGGCAGAAGTATCAGCCCAGGCATAACCTCCAGCTCCCACTGGGGCTGCCACACCAGCTGGGGACAGCTGCTAGCATGGGACAGCAGCACCTCTGTCCTGAAGGCAACTGGTCATTTTTTGGTCTCCAAAATTATTAATTAATCATTTGGGTCAGGGAAAGCCAGTGTTTCTCTTCCTTGAAGATGAGATTAAAAACTTGTGTAATCCAAAATGAAGGTGTAAAGTTCAGTGAGCCTTAGTAATAAGATATCATGTAAGGATGCCAATGAAAGCTCTTAAAGGTAGCATCTTCATCTTCTGTCCCCACTTTAAGTCCACTCCAAGTGGTCAATGTAAATAATTTCAGCAAAGTTTGGCTGAGAGATGAGTGCTGCAATGAACAAGAAGCCTGCCAAGCATGTGAGATTCCGGCTCAAACACTGACACTTGGCAGGTGTTTTCAAACTGTGCTCCCCAGACTATCTGTGAGGAGTAACCACAGGTGGCTCAGGGAGTTGTTTCCACACTCCCAGTGCACAGCAGAAACAAGAGGCGGTCCTGCTTCCTAAGAAAGTTTTAATTGTCAGTCTCCAAGCACAGTTCCTTTGTATTCCTGCCAGAACTCTCATGTACGCCTGGGCTTGCTTGGGTTGCTGCATAGGAAATGAAGGCTGTTAATGAGTCTCTCCTTTTGTCAGGTGTTTGTTTGCTATACTTTCAAGTGCTATCAAATTTACCAATGACACAGAAATGGGAGGTTTGTAAGCATGCTGCACAGTGACCTGGAGGTAGTAAAGCACCAGAAACTACAGGCAGTTGGGGGGAAATGGTGGTGCTGATGAATACAGAAATCCAGACTCTAGCAGAGACAACAGCGAGCTTGGTTGCACGATGGGGTACAACAGCAAGCACCTATAAGCACTGCAGTAATATTTTATTGAGATGTTGTTATTCATTTCACTTTAATCTCTTTTGTCTAGTCAAATCCATGTGCCTCTAAAGAGGACGGAAATCAGACAGGCCATAGTCAAGTCATTTCCACAACAATAGTTGCATTTGAAGAGATGCAAACACAACAAAGTTTAAGTATCAAGTTCTAGCTATTGTCTCAACAAAAGCACAGGATATGTGGTGGAACAAATAGATTGATACTTATATCTGAAACTAAATTAATACCCTAGGTGTGCTGTAAACAATATGCTGTGATTTTCCTTTTGTAGACCAAAACATCTACTACAACAACTTTTTTTACTGAGAGTTTCCAGAACTTTGTAGACTTTCTGCTGGGTTTCAGGCATACCTGATTTTAATATTGACTGTGCTATATAACACTTGCTTTTGCCAGCAGCTGGAAAAGAGTAATGAAAATATTTTTTCTTATGTCACATTTTTTTGTCTTCACCAGAGCAGCACATACTAAAAAAAGCACACAAAGTCCTGCCATCCTTCACATCTAATGCATTCTTTCTTTAGTTCTTTTCTTTAGTTCTTTTATGGATACCTTCTCAACTATCATTGTCCTGTCCAGTACCAGTTTTGTCAGATTCATTTTACAGCCTCAGTTTTTACCATTTATTTCCCATCCCTTTTTTTATTGCTCACTTTAATTACTGCTTCCTTCATTTTTTTTTCCTATATTTTATCAATTTAAAGAGAAAATACAAGAATTATATGCATCACTTTCTCAGCAGGTGAGATTTTATGAAACCATTCCCCATTCCTATCAAGATAATGTTCATTTTTTCCAGGTTCCAGTTTTGCAAGCTTCTCTTTATTGAGAGGCTGATCTCAGAAACTTGGAGATTTCAATGGTTTTAGATGCTGTAACATTCAGTGGGTTTTTTAGTTGTATCCATAATCAAATTTTAAAAAATTTTAACAGGTGTTAAAGAATATTTCCTTGATAAATTATCAAACAAAATTAGATTAATGTTTTACAGAATAATTCACATCTAGATTCTAACCATCCTTAGAAATTTTTAGCATCAAAATTGAATGTACACTGTTCCAAAATGTAAAATTCAGTCATAATCTGTTAACTCATATTATAAAAAAACATACTTTCGATGATATGCTGCTGAAAGATGGTATCTTTCAGCCACTGATTCTTCCCTCTTTTCTATCAAACATCTGAAAGTCCTCACAGCTAGAAGGATGGATCCTTCAGTTGTTGATCCCATTTTAATCTTTCTTGATTCCTGCACTAGGGTATAGGGCAGTTTCAGCTTTGAGGTCAGCTACCAAAGTGATATTGTCAATAAAAGAACTGCAGATGTGTACAACATGCATGTTTCAGTGCACAGATTCAAGGCCCTTGGTTCTTAGTGTGTTGTTCAGAAATCTAGAATTCAGTGTTTATAAGTCTTGCATATAAAAATGATATTTGAGTGAGAGTAAGCTTTTTCCAGAAGGCAATGCTTAAAAACATGCGGATGTAAAAAACATACAGACCTAGATGTGACTGCTGAAAACAAGGCAGGAGATGACAAAGTGTTTAGGATATGGAGAGATAACAGATGAGTTCTGCCCTTGACAGTAATTGTGTGTGTTATCTGAAACCCAGTTTGGCAGCAGCTTGGAGTAAAGGCTCATCTGGGGTACAGCAGTCAGTGAGGAGGCAATCTTTCTCAGAAAACTGGTATTTGGACTTAAATCTTTTTGAATAACATAAAAAGCTTAACTCTGACTAGCTATGATTTGGCCCATCAAAATCCTACATTACTTAGGCGGGGGTATTTCTCTGCTTTCCATATTACCTCAACTATTTTCTCTTCTTCTGCCTGGTCTTATTCCTGTTACATTACATATGTTTCCCAGCTGCATTCTCCAGCAACTGACTGAACTGTGTCAGTCAGAGGTTGATGGTCTTACATACTGGTATTGTTTTAAACATAAGAACAGTGTACAAAACTGTACCTCAAGAACTGGAATAGATTTCATTTCAGTTAGACAAATTTCTACATGAACTTAACAGTAACAAGCAAATTTAACACTGTGAGCAATTATATACGTCATCGTCAATTCATCTTCATGTGATTTGCTAACCAAAAAAAAAAAAATCCAATCCAGCTCAAAACCTCCAATAATTCCCATCCCATCTCCCCAAAAATTTAGTTGCCAATCTATTGTCAGTCGGTCTACCAATGATAAAATTCCATTTCTTAATCCTCCTATCATACAAGACACAAGGAACTGAACAAAACCTGGCACAACATTAAATGGAATTCAACACCCAATTTTTGCATAGTCCAAAATTTTGTTTTACATATTAATGGATAACTGCCAAACTGCAGGCAGCCAGCATCATTGACTCAATAACCTGCTGGAAGAATATCCCCCATGTGGATGACCATCTGCACCCACACAGCTGAGGCGTTAAATTATTTCATCACCGTCCCTGTCAAAATTTTAACTTCCTGACCTTCACAAAAAAATCTTGTGCCATCCCACCTAAAATCAGCTATCTTTTTTTAACTTTCTTTTTGTTAAATGCTACAGCTGAGGCACCATGATAGCTAAAATCACCTCATTAGACTGAAAAATTTTCCTGCTTTTCCACTATTTGTACTCCAAGTAGGTAAGGGGAGAGGAGGAAGGAAATCATTCAGAAAGACAACTTAAGCTTCTTTGCTCCGTCAAGGGACTGTTTACAAATAAATTTTCCCACCTGCTGCTCTCCACACTAGCCATAGCTGATAGCATCATATTTGCTGGTTTGCATTCATACATTACCATCACTTTTCCTAGCTTACCTGTCTTTTCTATAAAATTATAACTTTTATTCCCTCTCCTTGCTTTTCTTTTTTCTTCTTTTCCTTTTTCTGAATATCTTCTCCAAAACAGAGATTTGGTTCATTGCCCAAGGTCAGACAAGCCTTTGCCTTGGGAATTACTTTTTGCTCAATACTTTCTTTAAAGCAGCCTATTCAAACTGGATCCAAATTTCACTTCCTGCACAGTTTTAAACTGTTGATCTTTCTACCACTATTCACAGCAAAATCTTTCACCATTTCACATCTTGGCTTTTTCAGTCCTCTTTTCTGATCTTAATGACTGCAAACATGTTCCTCAACTGTAATATATTCAGTATGCTGCTATTCAGATTTTTTTGCTCGTTAATAACTACATAAATGTCACCTTTTTCATCCCTCCTCCCATTCTCCTTCACCTGCTTAACATAGAAAGACATAGAAAGCCTTACATGAGTTTAAGGTTTGTCAAATGAGTTCCATCCTTCCTATTTTTTATAACTTCTATAAAGTTGGCCTCTGATTTTACTCTGCCAGCAACAGAAGATTTCACAGACCAATCACCCTCTTCTTGAAACAATTTATGTCTTTCTCCTGCATAACTTTCTCACTCAGGTAACAAAGGACACAGGCAGATTATTAAATTCTTTCCAATTCCTCCTCTAGACCTAGTTTCAAATCTAACTTTGTAGCCCTGGGGCCTCATAAATCTGGTGCTCCTCACTGGTGAATTCTTCATCTTCCCTTCCATACTTCCTCACTTCAATGAAAGCCCTTATTTCTGCCTTCTTTATCCAGCTCCAGACTCTAATTAGAAGGAAATCTCAAACAATGCCTGCCAACCCTGGTTTATCACAGTCACTCTTTTGTGTTTTAATCTCATCTGCATATTTTGTTTATTTGGTGTCTCTTGAGGCGTCTGTCCCCTGGAACCTTTTATTCATGTATCTGCACTAGCACTTAGCAACAAGAACACTAATGTTAAATTTTTTTATCATTGAAAAACAGGTGAAATAGATCAGCTGCTCTATAGCAATCTTGGCTCCTACAGTCAATGGAAACAACCAATATATCCAGAGGCATTTTTGACACTGATCTCAGATGGCTAAAATAAATAAGAAATTATCTCACTTCAAGGCAGTTCACTTCTGTAATGATGGACCCATTGTTTGTGTTCTCATAAATTAAAGCAGTAACAAGATTTTATTTTATTCCATCACCCTACATTTTCATCCAATTTTATCTACATAGGCTGTTAGGTTTTTTCATTTAGGGATTAAAATTTGGAATACCAGGTCTGTATGCAATAGTAATCCCTTGACAAGAAGTGAAGGAAAAGAAACCTAGAAAACCAAACATGCCTTGTCACCATATTTATTAGATCTGTATCCAAAATAGAACATGTCTTACTCTCAAGTCGCTGGTATCTATTTTTACAATCAATAATTGTAATTATTTATAAAAAAAATGAGCCCTTGGTACTTGTCCAGAATTCAGAAATTTGATCTTAGTACCTATAAGTTTCACTACAGAATTGTTAATCCTTTGTAGCATGTGCTACATAACTAAGTGCTTATTAGAGCTCTCACAGACAGCAGTCGGAGTAGAAATCAGTTCTTGACTTCAGTTTTACAAGATACTCATTTTGAATATGATATTTTTATGAAGACTTACTCAGTTTGACTTGTCCAGCATTTGAAAATACATCCAGAAGTATAAATCTCAAACAGCATGTGAATAATATCAATATTACTAAGCACTGTGCTCCTGCAAACAACAAAGTTGCCCAAATTGCCCTGAAATATCATGTAACATCGACTTAATCAACAAACTGGTTGGGTCAAATAGGACAAACTTACCCAGAACTGCAACAAGCCTGAAGACTAGTGGAAAAAAATACACAAGCTCTGTGATGGTATCCATTGCCCCCAAATTTACAATGAACAGTCCTGCAAAAGCTCAGGTAGTTGGATTCCATTCTGAAATCTTTGGAATTATCCAGCTCTTGAATCTACTTGTGTATTTTAGCCTTCTTGCAAATTCCCTACCGTGCCTATAGCCATGACACATATATGACATGCCATTATCATCAGTCTGAAATGTTGTTTCCTTGGCCACCTAAAGCAGGCTATTTCTATTCCCTGATTATATTAAGTTACATATTTCTAATTCTTCCCCAAACAAATTTAGTTTCACGATTAAACTAATTTTGTTTCATGATTAAATGTATCTTGGCTGCAAGCCTGAAATTCACTTTTCATGAACACTTGAAAGAACAAAATTTAACTTGCATGAATTTTCATAAAAAGGCTGTGTGGAGAGATTGGAACACAAGCAAAAAAGGAATTTTATGCAGACCTTTCAGAGATGATTGGGGAAAGCATTTCTATTTGCCCTGCTTGATTGTTAATATGTATTTCTCTCTCAGTGTGTTTCTCAAGACTTTTTGTAGTTGTTGCATTTATATTACTTAATACATAAACAATAGCTACAATAACAGTGTGTGTAATGCAGCAGCTACAATAGAGCATGAACTATATATATACTACGTGCAAAAAAAGCATTTAAAACATTTTGATTTACAAAGTCAAGCATTTACATTAGGAAGCAGCAGATTTAAAGTGGTGGAAAGGAAATTTTAACCTTCTTGGCTGTCTGAACATGCATAAGAATAGTTTTTAATTCTTTTATGACATAAAATCCTCCCTCCACAAATGCATTACCACCTGTGAACCAGGATTTCAGATTTGGCACCTAGGAGCTTACAGAAATGTCATATGATTCAGCTGGTCATATAAATTTTGTGTAAATATGCCACATTCCAAATAACAATCTGTAAAGACTTTATTCTTTAAAAAAACTTACAGATTGAGAGCTTTCCTTGTGCACTGTGGCATGTTTCAGGTGATAGATGCTACTCTCTCATTTGTCCCGTTTCGTAGCTCAGAATTATGGGATTGAGCACTGGTCTCAAGAAAGGCTTGAAGACTCTGTTGCATGAAGAGGATATGACACTTTTGTACAACAAAGTATTTTTGTCACATATTATTAAGCCACTTTATATAAAAACAATTATTATTACTCTGCTATTCTAGTCAAATCATGTCACAATTACTGACAGGATATAATATTATTATGAATTTTCCCTGTGCAGCAGTAGACTGAACAAAAAAAGCCTATCAGCATTTAAAGGGACAGTCACAGATTTCAATAGCCATCCAGTATCTGAACCTGTGTTTCCAGGAAGATGGTTACGTTACCCAGTACACTGACCAGCTTCATACAAAGGAAGCTTTATGATCAAAGTATACTGTTTACTCTAAAAATACCTCTGTGTTCTTGACTCACAGGAATCTTTCCTGAGGCTTAGTAAAATTTCACAACCAAAAGTTTTCAAAAAGATCATTACTGACTTTTGTGGTAAGGAATTGATCTTTTGTTTATAACACATTCATGTGTTCACTTGGAGATCCAAAAATGGAAACATCCCAACATGACTTCTGAACAGTATTGGCCTTATTTGATGTTTTTGTATGCAAAATATAGCAAAACTAACTTCCAATTAGGATTGACACAATCATGATTCTTATATCCAAATAACTCACAGATTTTGAAGTAAAAAGGCAAATAGAAAATGTAGTTGTGCTCATCAATTTATTATGAACTGATCTTCTGGTTGAGATATAGAGAGTTTTTAATTCAATCTTCCTGAAAAAAGAGATTCCATAGGAATAAAAAAAATATGAAATGCATAAAAAACAGTTCAGTACAAATACAGCATACAAAAGTTGGGTTATACAGTGAGATGAGAAGTTATTAAGTGGATAATACACAAAGAAAAATAAATGCAAGAAGATGGAATACCCAACAGCAGAAGAAGAAGATATTTAAGGCTGTTATTAGGAAGCAAGAAAATTAAACTAATTAGAGAGACTGTGATTTAAGAAGGTTTTTCTTCACCTACAGATAAGAACATCTGGGCAAATCCATGCTCATGATCAGAAAAAATGCTACCCAGACCATTCCTTTTCTTTTTTTTAATCTACACTGCCTCTCACACCCAAGATTCACTATTCATTTGACTTCCAAATAACTTATCCCTGATAAAACTCATCTAAGCAGTTTTCACTACCTGCTAATAGATACTAAACTAGTGATAGTTTTGTATTATTCTCTTAGTAATGGTTATCATAGAATGAGATGGTGCAGTTACTATAATAGTTACTACTCTTTGATGAAATGAAATGGTTAAAACAGCAGTCTGCTGGTCAAAGTGATATTTCTTGTATTGACAATATTTTTTACCCACTTCTATATGTTACCCAAGCATAAACAAAAGCAGAAAATATCAAATTAAGATGTCTACAAGGCCCTAAGTACA
>VWYI01036348.1:0-35379 GCA_013399455.1 Anthoscopus minutus | reverse complement strand
TAGTCATTCTTTTTAACTAGATAAGAATTTGTTAATTCTCTACATATTGCATCCATAGAAACCTATAATGTTTTTAGTATTGATGGTAAAAACCTAGAATTCCCTTTTATTCTGGGAAGTTTATTTAGCTGTAGTAGCAGGTATTCTAGTCAAACAACATTTTTACCAAAAAAGAAAATCTGAAAATTATTACTGTTTTACACCATCAAAGTCTTTCACAGCTAGATGCTAAATAAGCACTTCACTGGCTAGAATTAAGTACTTTATGCAGCGTCAGCACAGTGTATGTGCCAATTCTGATGGATTATTATATGGACAATCCCTAGTTTTAGATTCTGATTCCACAAACATGACTGCACACAACTATCAATACTCTGTGCTCTGTGGGATTACTCGTACACATAAAGGTAAAAGATGCATCCATCACTAAGATTTCTATTAAGTACCCATGAGTTTTGGAAAAAAATTATGGCATCTGTGAGTATGGCAAAAATTCCTTCATATTCTCAGGAGAAGACTGAATTAGTTCAATGTACTGATCTACACAAATCTGCATACAGGGAAATTATTTTCCATATGATGAAAAGCATCTGCAGGCACAAGAGTGACAGACCCACCGAAGGATGATTGCTTCTGGTGAATAAATGCCTCATGTTGCTCAGCAAGGTTGCCAGCAATTATTTTTACATTAATAACTCTGGAAAACTCTAGACAATCATTTTTCCACTGAGCAAAGTTAAAGTGCAAAAGAAACTTGACACAGATGTTCCAATGCTACTAGGACTTCCACTATACAGCGAAGAGCTCAGAGAATCCAAAGAAAGCTGAGAAAATTCCCAGTGAAGCACTTAAGCNCTGAGAAAATTCCCAGTGAAGCACTTAAGCACCAGACATTTAAAATATTAACTCTTGCATGAAAAATGCCCAAGGCTGAGGTGATGGGCTGTTTGGTCCAGGGCTGAAGTGCCACAGCCAATCAGCACAGGCAGCTCACAGAGCTGTCACTCTCTCATCTTCAGCAGCAGTCAATCAGTTTCAAACTTCAAAAATGGGGCTGGGAAGAATATTACTCAGTTTACTGGAAAATAATACATAGAATGTTCTTAACCTCCAGTTGTCTAACCTGAAAGCTACAGTGACACAGTGAACCTACTTTAGAGAAAGAAAATGTTTACTTTGAAAATCAAATGCCTGCTATCAAACTGTACTTTCACATCAAAAAATGTAAATATATTCTCATGTGGAAAGTTGCTAAAGAAAAATGCTTTGCTAAAGTAAATGCACAAAATATACTAAAACATTGCCCAGCAACTATATTCTTAGTACTTCTTTCAGCTGAAAAAGAATTGTAGTCTCCAATTACTCTCTTACTCAGTTACAGGGATTGACAAAAGCAAGGTGCTAGGATACAATTCCTAAAAGTCAGGCTATACAAAGGCTTGAAATAAATCTTATCATCAGACAAGCACCAGACATTTCTCAGCTGATGAAAAAGTAGTGCTTTACAAAAAAACAAAAACTTTTTTAGCTATAAAAACGTATTGACACCCAAAGGTAGCTGAAAATATTTTGCTGGAGCAAAAAATATTTTCAGGACTTGTACACATATAAAATACTAACTGTGGACTACTCAACAAAACCATTGCACTAAAGAACTCCCCACCAAAAGAATAACATTAAAATAAAATTTTAGAAAAAGACAGAAAGTTACATTATCTATTACGTGCTCAGAATATTCCCTTTCTCTCCTTTCTAGGTCTTCTAGAGTCTGGAATTCTGAATTATGGGCTCCTGACATTTCAGCATTCTGAAGTCTAGAGTCAAGTTGTTTCTGTAATTCTTCAAAATCCTGGGGAAAAAAAATCAAGTGATTTGTTAAACAGAAAAACAGATGTAACGTCTACATTTGGGAGTGAATCTGCATGTCAGTTCTGGCTCATGGCTAAGGAACCTGAACAGGAGTGTCCAGAAAGTTCTGTTTCTTGATAATGTGCTTTCTGTAGCAAGCAAGGAAATCTTCAGATATATGGCAGCTCTGCACTAACTTAATACAAATAAATACATTTCCACTAGGATGTGAGTACAGTCAAGACTGTAGTCCATCTCCACTGAATTCAAGTTTTAGTAAACACTGCTTCATGAGCTTTTATACTAATAACCCCTGGAATCTATCTAGGAATATTTTTATTTTAATGCATGCATCTTAAAACAGCAGCTATGTATGTACATGCTGTGTTTAAATGCTCAGGTAACTATCCAGGTGAAACTCAAACAGTGATTCCTGAAGAGTGCTGGATGAACACACATGGATGAATGCACCTGCAATGCTCATAAGGGACAAATTATAGGCTGCATGATTACATGAGGCTTCACAGTTTTTCAGTCCTTTAGGGTGATTTTTTTTGAAAGCTGATGTTGCTGACAAATACTAGTCTGCTGCCACTGCTTAGTAAGTTGATACTTAAAAGGGTTATTCTTCCTTCACTACAACATGCTTTACATAGCAAGCACTGACTTCTAATACCACTCACTTTTGGGTGTCAGTGCATTAACTTGATATCCTTATGCCTTAAAGAAATGTAAGTACTGTTTGAACAGCTTCATTAACAATTTCATCAAAATCCCATGCATTTTTTGATGCAGAATTAAAAGAGGAAAATGCTGTCTGCAATAAAAAATGTACCTTTCGCTTATTGTCACCTCTTTTAGATGGTGGTCATAACCAGCCTTGTTCCTTCTATGACATTCCACCTCTAGGACTGTCAGGTTTACAAGATCTTTCTCTCCATCATATACGACACAGAAACTCCATACTGGCACTTTAATAATATTGGACTTCTCTGGAAATTATTACATCTAATTATTCAGACTTAGTTCTCGTCTTGTAGCCTCTTAGGAGCACGAGTACACTGATGCCATCAAACTTCACTGAGGAATAGGATCCATCAAGAAACATGCCTATTCTAGATTAGCTCTGTTTATAATTTGAAGCAACTACCAGAAGACCACCAGTAAAAGGATTTTGCACATCTAATCTCACTTTTCATCTAGTAAATACAATAAGCTTTAATATTAAAGCTGTGGATTTAAGGCAGAAGAGTGCTTTAAGGCAAAATACGTTCTTAAATAAATCATAGGGTACAACTACAGAGATTCCTTATAGTAAATCACAGTAAATTTGTGAGAATGCACAAAGTATTCAACAACTAGAGCTCATGAGCTGATAGACTAATGCCTAAATGTGAAATTCCATCTACATGTAAGAAAAGCATAATTGGTACTGTGATTAGGCTGCTCTCAGTACAAACATTCAACACTTGGATTGGCAAGGCACTGGATAACCTTACATAAAAGCTTCCTACAGAAGGATGGACCAGACAATCTCAAGATGTGCTACTCAATCCAGATTTTTATGACTCTAAAATGGAAAGTTTAGAACTGGGACCAATACCTCTCCCGTTTTCTATAGTTTTGTAAAGCTTTTTGTTCCTTCTAATAACCTTAAAAATAGTATTGTGACTCTACCTGAAATGCACATTGACTGTCAATATATGTCTTCCAGCTCAAAAGTGGCATATGGACTTTGATACAAGTACATCAAAGAAAAAAGGATGATGAGGAAAATAAGTTTATTTACCCCTGATGAAAGCCTTGAGCTTCATACTGCTATTTTATTTCCTGCTGTTTTATTATCAGTAATGATAGCTGGGATCAAACAAAGCCCCTGATAATTAGAAATTGTTTAATCTGAGTGAATAAGGTTCAAAATGTTCTGTTTACTTAAATGGATTCAACTACAAAATATTTATCAGATTACACAGATCACTTCATACAGCAACAAAGGGAAAGCACACAAGGTAATGGAGAAAATCAACTAACAAGGGAGTTTTTTTGCACTTTCTTTAGAAATAGATTACAAATGGCATTGCTGTTCAAAAGGAGCAGGTGAAATGGCCTACTGTGATAATAAGATTAACTCTTATTTTGTGTGGCCTTAAATATCAACCAATAAACCCACTTACATTTTCCTGATTTAAAAGGATCTTCTTCAACAAACCATCAGTAATCTTCTTTTTACGATATAAGTCTGTGAGGTATATCTTGAAAACCTGAATAAACATCTATTTAAAAGGAAGAAAACAAAACCCAGGTTAAGTGCCTGTTTGTCATTGTAAGGACATCTTTGTGATAACTTTTGCTGATTTAAATCAATCAGGGAGATTATAGCGAATCATAAGTGAAACAATAGATAAATTAACAGATAAATCACCAGCGACTCTCCAGTACTTCCATTGTGAAAAATTCTCTGGTTTTGGCTCCAGTGAGATACTGGAAGATGGTGTTACACATAACCTCATATATCCTTGTAACCAGACAGACACATTTGAAGTTATTCTTGATTGGATAAAATGCAGATCACTTGAAAATACAAAGCTCATTTTTCTGAAGTTTAATGAACCCCTAAACTGGAAGATAATAACAATTCGAAAGATACTGAAGACTCATTACTCTGACTTCATGTTGCAGTTGAACTGTAGTCAGCCACAATACATTAAACATTCTTATACATAACCCAAAATAAACAATCTCAAGTTCTAGCTAGCTTCTCTTGCAAGAGAAATGCTTATTTTCCATTTGTGTGCCTTTTTTTTTTAAGACTGTAATACTAATGTCTTCAAAAAGATGTTTTTGAGTTTTTTAACACTGCATAAACTTTCGGTTAACCTTTTCCGCTCTTGCCTCAATTAGAGCTTCAGTGTAAGGTTAATTCACTTCATTACTAACTGCTGCAGCATTTTCTATTTATTGTGGAAATAAAAATATGTGAAATTTAACAGCCACCTGCTTGTTCTTCGTAATCTTGAAAACAAGATGATGCAGAACTTGCCTTCTTAAAACATTCAAAAATGTAAATAAATACATATTTACATATAAAGTTATCGAAGCCAATATGTCAGGTGAGCAAAATCTGGAAAATATAATTAGAGCTCAATAGAAGAGAAAACTGTATTGCAGTCATGTCTTGGATCTCATTTGCAAATGTTTTGGACAGGAGTTTGGTAGATTTTGAACACACTACCACAATACCATATACAGTAAAAAAAAGGTTCAGGAGAAGTCTGAAAGAAAAGGATATATTTCCTTAGATCTGATGCCAAGAAAGACTGAAATTTCTTTGAAATTGCTTTTCTCTGAAATCAGAGAAAGCAGAGTGGAAAAGGAAAAAATTATTCTCAGATTGATTTATTTTTTTCCTTCTACCAAAAATATAAAGCTATTTAAATATTCAGCAGCTAAAGGTCAAAGCCATTTGTGATGATTTCTGGTGGGCCACAAAGTGTATTAATTGCTCATTTTCTCTGTGTTTCTGTGATTACATCACTATTTTGCTACTTACCTTCCTTTAGAAATTGATGGTTAAGTTTGACATCAAGTTCAACTTTCTGTAACCAAGCTAAGCTTCCCTTTGGTATCTGATCTCAGGTTCCCTTTCTCATCTAACTAGATGTGGGTAATCCATCAGACAAGAAATTGCTTCCCAGGATTCCTTTCCTGTTTCCTCCTTCAGCTGTGTAGAAATTAGTTCAGAAAATCTCACCCTTTGAAATATTCTCAGTGGATTTAGTAGAAGTTACCAATTTGTTTAAACAGAGCCCAAGAAAAGAGGGGAGGAGAAAGCTATAGATTTTATGTCCAGATTCATATTTAGAGAGCTAAAACTCAGTAGCAGTAATGAGCTAGTCACCACAAACAATCATTACTGAGTATCCCATGGCTTTAATTGTACTTTCCTTTTTCTTTTTTTTTCCCTTGTCAATTTTGGATGCTGTAACTTGATGTAGGTAGTTATCTATGGTTTAAATGGTACCTTAATCCCTCAGTCGTACAAAATCACAACTATTGTACTTAGCGCAATGGTACTGATTTAGTTGAACTGATTTTTCAATTTTATTCCAAAAGTTTTAAGTTTGAACCACACAAGCAAACAAGTTTGTTCTTAAGACAAATACATCTACAAAATAATTTATTAACTCTTTTTATGAGCCTCAAGGCCTACATGTTAATCTCTGGAGTAATGCTTAAAACCAAATTTTTGTATTTCCTCTATTGCTATTTCACAGACCAGTATACTTCACTATATTTTACTTCTTTAGGAAGCTCATATATATGCAGAGTAGGAGAAAAAAAAACCAACAATGTGGAAATGCAACTCTGCTACACTGTATCTCACCTAAACTGATATTCAACTAAGATGTTCAAAACAATGAGCTATAAATGAGATATAAGTACCTACCACTTGTTCTTCTTTTCTGAGTTCAGTATCAAGAAGCATGAGATCTTTTAAAGTAAGACTGCAAAGGCAGAGCTTAACATCAAAACTAAAATAAAGATTAAAAATGCATTAATAGCAATCTACAGAAAATGTTACACAGCTACACAAAAGGACAATGCAATGTAAGTTTCATTTAACCACCAGATTCTCCTAAAAACACTGCCCCAAAACAGAAGTCACTTTATTTATCTATTGCCTCCTTTTTCAGAAAATATTTCTGTATGTAAAAGTAAACAAAATAAAGTAGTGCTTTTAGTAACGTTGGCATTGCAGTTTCCCGTAGAAAATGCCAAGGTGAACATAGGCATGAGTAGATACAACCAGGGAAAACATGGCTTTAAATTGAAACAGCCATAGTAAGAGTGGATATTTTGTAAACATTCTTCATTGCTAGTACCTTTCCCCGTCCCTGCGACACAAATATGATTTTCTTCCTCTTGCTAATGAGAGTGCAGACACCTGTATTCATCTCAGGGTATCCTGCTGTGGGGTACAGCAGAAAGGAAATCAGAGCTGACAGTCCATTTCAATAACCTCTACTCGGTCATCAGCAGTGTCAGAGAGGAACTGCATTCCCAGAGTAAGACATGAGTAGTTCCCATTAAAACAGAACAGACCACTGAGTGTTCTCAAGGCACCTGCAGTGTGAGATAGTATTGTACAGTGCAGAGGACTCCATCCCCAGCACACGTGAACTGAGCCTACGAGACATAACAAAGACATCTCCTCATCCTTACAGTGATACACCTTTTATAAGACAGCTTTTGGCCAGCTCAGATTCCCAAAATTTCACAAAGACCAGGATGACTTCCAACAGCTTAATCTCCCCAAGTATTTATTTCCCCGACAACTTTTTTAAGGTTATAAGCAGATAACCCAGTCCTGATATGGTGATTGTGCATTCATGCCCAGCCCTTCACCTTTAGTGACTGTCCTAAAAACACAGGAAATTACTAAAGGGCAAATTTACTGCTTACCTCTCACATGTCAGCACTTCAGGGAAGCTGGCCACCTTTAGGAAGGCTCGAGCCTGAAATCTGTCATCACTTGTTGTGGAATGTATTGTTGTGGAGGAACTACAGTCCTTGTCTCCCTGGCTCAGGGATCCCAGGCTGCCTGACATGGATGTCTCCACCACCTGATTAGGCAGAACTGCCTGCTTTGGATTCTCATGCAAAGATGGATTGGATGAGCCATCTGCCAAAGGCTGTAAGTCAAAAATTTTCAAAGAAATTCACAAGGTCGATTAACACAACACAATAAAGAGACAAACATCACCTCAAACTTCAGTGTTTACTTTTAAGGAAAAGTTAAACAGTATACACAGTAGAAGTGTTTCCATATACATGACAGGCTTTTGCACTGCCCAGGACAGCAGTCTCCTGTTGTAGTTAGCTGACTGGTGCATGCTTTCTCTCTTCCTTTTAATGACTGTGGTATTTTTCTTGGCTCCTTAGACAAATCCAACTTGCTTTAATGCTAAGGGGCAGACAAGCTTTCTTAAATACAGTGAAAATCGACTGGGCACCATGTAAAGCATTGCAGGTTTCATGGGGAGCTGAAAGCAGCTGACACATAACAGAACAAGCCCTGAATCAATGGACTATCAAAAAAAGCAGATTGGCAGTAAATGATCTTCCAATACTTGACTCCGCAATTTACTCTGACACAGAATGATTGTCATTAATTTTTAAAAGTAGAATCTAAAATCTTACCCTAAATTTCTGGTTGATGGGATAGATGACTTTTGCCTTTAATGCAAATGCTGCAATGTTACTGTTCAAAGGAGACTCACTTCCCTGTATGGAAAAGAACAGAAAACCACTTGGGAACTGCAGCAGATCTGGCAATTATTCACTGTAAGTATCATGTACTCCTTTTTGTTACACAACCTAAATGTTCCTATTGATAACTGTTTATTGATTGTCTCTGCTTTGGTAGAAGTCTTCTGATAAGGCTCATTCCAAGCAGGAAAACTTGAAAAGGGAAATCTGGTATTTGCAAGTATCTAGGATTTTTATTTTGTGTCTTGTCCCACCTCTATACCCTTATAAAGATTTTACAAACAAGACTGATAATAAAAAGTACTAAAGGATAATAAGCTCCACAGATCATCACAGCTACAAATTCTGTCTTTCAATTTAAATGAACAATAAATTAAGCAAACTCAGTCATCATTTTGTCCCAGGAAGAACTTTTATAATACAACCTTTATCCAAAATCTAGAGAAAATAACAGTGTTTCTCCAAAGAACTTTTAAGAGATACTGAATTATTTTCACACAGTTTTCTGTATCACATAATTTGACTTCCTACTACTGCGTTTTTCTAGACTCTGGAACAATGGGATCCTTTGTTTTGAGAGGTTAGGTATGGCTTAATAAAAGTTTGGCTATAAATAGCAAATAAAATGTGCAAATCCAAGCACTAGGATTTCCTATTTTCTCTCTTTTGGTTTTGTCATATGAAATGAAAGACTGATTTGTCAAAACACAGGGTTTTTCATACAGCTTTTTCTAGTAAATATCAAATCACCAATAGAGTCTAAAAATAGAAACAGAAAGAGAAGAGCAATTCAATGCATGTAATATATGTAATTCACTAGACTTCTATCATTGCACTTTTTCATCTCCATTTAATTTATTTCCATTCTTGGGTTTACTGCTAAAGTGTAGAACACTTACACATAGTGAGCAGTCCCAGCACTGCAGTATCTCATCAGGACAGGAGGAACAGCCTCTGCTCTACAGTGGCTAGAGGCAGAGCAGCCAGTGCAAAGCTGGAAAGCTGTACTGCAGCATGCTACAACTAATACATCCTGGTTCTCAGCAGGCATAAGTAATGCACAATTATTATTAATAAAGTAATTATGGTATTATTGCAACGTGGAAAGTCTCAGAATGAAAATACCTGTTTTTCTGAAGTGCTCTAACATTAGTAAAAGCATTTTCCATCTATGCTTCTTCATAAAATGTTGATTTGATGCTAGTAACAGCAAAAAACCTCTGGAAACCAGAACAAATCAATATAAAAAACACATGTAACTTCAGCGACTAGAAAAATGGGTGGGAGAAAGTCCCCTCAAATAACAAGGTTACTTCTTGATGTCTTAAAAATGAGCTATGTTATGGAAATGGATATAGCTGCAAATGATCACCTTTGAAAGACTGACTGATAATCAGTGTTCAAAAACACTGATAATAAGCATGCAGATGTAAAATTGTAAAAAGTTCTCCCATATTTACACTTCAAAGAACAACCTAATCCATGCTCATTTGTTATAGTCTACTTTAACTTAATCAAAATGACCAAGCATATTTTGTCACCACTCGTGATCACAAAGCTGAAATGAAGATTCATTACCTGTCAGGATTGGAACTAACAGTTTAAATGTTAACAATAGTATTTTCTTGAAATCCTGAGATCAGTTCTTGTTACAAGGTAAGCACCAGACTGGCTGGTTTTGACTGACATTTTATGCATGTATTTAATTTGTGTATAATAGACTGAGTCAGTTGAACTGTACATTTTTACACAAGCAATTTAAATCACAATCTTTAGCTTCAGCGAGAGCAGTCAAATCAGTTTTGGGTGACAGATAGTGATCTAATGACTACACAGTAGGACTGGTTCTCCGGTTATTTTGGGATTATAAAATAAAATTTTCTTATGTCAATAGCGTATATTTATTCCATCAGCCTTTTGAAACTAAGGACAACATAGAGATGAAAGCAAAGAAGCCTCTGTCCAAAAAGAACTCAGGATCTTGATTAAAATATCCAAAGAGTGCCCCAGGAGAAACAGAATTCATAAGGGGAATAAGTGCTTGAAACGGTTGCATTCATAAGTAGCAATCAATTCTCACTCTCCATCTTACACTTTTTCTGAAAACTTTTTAAAGTCTCTCACCAAAATCACTAAAACTAAGACAATTTGGAGCAGGCCCTGAACATGTTCTCTGCTACATGCAGCAAAATAGCTACAAGAGCAGAGCTTTACCTCCAGCACTGTTTCCTCTGTTGATGTATAGGGTTCTGCTTTACTTTTCATGAGTGTGTGCTCTTTTTCACCAGTGTTGAAGCTTTCCAGAAGTCCTTCAGAATCATCTTTCTGAAATTCCAAGAGAAAACACAACATGTAACACTTGAAATCATGCAGATTAAGTGGAAACATCTGCCACAGTAGCCTGGATACATTCATGTCTCCATCATGAAAATCATTCCAATATTAGTTGAAAATTTTGAAAAAATACAATCAGAAAATGAATGAAAATTCTACATATTCAGAAAGGAATAATTATAATTAATGAACTTTTAAAATTTGTCATTCCAGAAGTAGAATTTTAATCTAAAAGTTTTTAAGAGGCTGTGAACATGTCAATTCAATCCATCTGCTTTCAAAATGTCATACTAGAGACTATGGAGTCAACCTCACAGTCTGAGCTGAAATACCTCATTTACAGCAAGTTAACTAAAATTGTCTATCATTACCAGCAATAAAGAGAATGCTAAGTATTTTTGCTCCCCAGCCATGAGACAAAGCTCCTAAATGAAGCTTTATGTGTGTGGAAGTTCCTTTCAGGAAGAAGTAACTATCAGAAAATGTTCATCACCTTCCTTCCCCGAAAGCAACCCATATTATTGGCCTCACTTCACAAACACAAAAAGCCACTGGTAGGGACACAGATACTGCGTGGAAATGAAACCTCCTGCTATATATGATCCTATCTACACACTACAGAGATCAGAAAACATACTAATATGCCTCCCTCCAAACACAGCATTAGAAGGATTTTTTTTCTTAGTGAAGGAAAAGATGGCTGCCACAATACATGGATTAATTTTTTAATTCTTTTTCAGGTTCTCAATCCACAGACTACTTTTTGATGTAGTCTAACAATACAGCTGCAGCCACTACGCATGTCACTGTCTTATGGAAAGTTTCGCCTTAAATTATTTGGCCACTTGGTATGTAAAACAGTCCATTTTCCCAGAACACAGAGAACAGTTCAACTTTGGAACACACTTAATCCCTTATGACTTGCTCTTATCACCTCTCTGGATCTTAGACAGTGCAATAATTCAGATTATATTTATGGGTTAGTCTTTTAGATGTGCTGAAGTGCAGATGCTGGTTCCTAAAAATCTACTTATGAGAAAAGAACAGCTACCAATCTCCCTCAACAATCTTGTAATTTATTTGTTACCATGGTAAATCTTCTTAGAACTATCCCACTGTATCCTATGTAAAAATCAACAAAAAAGGGACTTATGCATCCTCCATGCATCCAAGTCCCACAGATTGAGACTGAGATCTATAAAATAGTGATTAACTGGGGCTGAGGGACAAATGTGTTGGCTTATTGTGGTGCTTAAAGCTGCTTCCGACTCCAGGTACTTGCCCTGCTACCATGCTAAGGATAATTTAGCTGCTTGGGATGGGGCACATCATACTTAGGAAAGCTATCCCTGCTTTTATTTTGAATACAGAAGGCTGCAATAGGTGCAGTTCAGCACCTGCTTGCTCCATAGCATTGGTGGGACAAATAGTGGAAAGAAGGAACAGCCTAAGGTTGCCCTGTTCAATTAGGGAAATCAGACCCACAGGATAAAACCTTCCCACCCTGCAATGCGGTCTGTATGCATCATCAAGCAGTTTATTTTTCTTTCAAAATAAATAACCCTTTCACAACAGCAGCATTGATTTTAATGGCATTTAAACATCTAAATACATCTGAAGATCCAGACCAGCAAGAACTGACAGCTTCTAGTCCCTATTGACATAAATGACATAAAGGATAAAATTGTATGTGGCTACATTTGAGTTGGTAGTGGCAGTACAATAAAGATACACCTATTAAGGCAGGGAAAATGAACAATTAAATCAGGAAGGCTTGCACTTGCACAGGATGCATTGATCCAGCACTTCAAGTGCCTCCATTACTAGGCTAAAGTCTGGTTTTAAACAGAGCTTCAATCCTCCAACTTAAAAGCAGTTGGGAACTAGAGAATTTGTCTTCTAAGTCATGTTTAATGATGATCAACACTAGCAGATACACAAATGCAGCAGAGCTGTTATAGCTCAAAATAGGCGTGGTGAAAAACCAAGCCAGACCGCACCCCCTGTTTGCAGGCTGGCAGAACTCTGCAGGGCTGCAAACCCCTCAGCTGCACAAGCACCAACCACTCCTACATCTAGTCAGTCCAGCATGACCTCGGTCTAAGTGTTGTGGAGGAACAAAGCATAAATCAATAACAATTCTCAGAAAATATATCTGCCTAGTAGATGGGTGCCTGCCTGGTTCGGTGGGTGCGAGCTGTCTCTGCAATCTTCAAGTCCAAACAACAGTTATGAGATAAAGAGATACCAACCACAGTAATTGAGAACGAAAGAGAACGGCAAGTATGATACTAATAAAATCACACATTTTAGAAAACCCTGTTCGTTTGGCATCAAGCAGACTGTCAGCACTCCTCAGGCTCCTTTATTTCTTTAGGTATCCATGTGCACATCCTCAGTGCAAAGTTATTGTTGTGGGTTAGTATTAATATGCTGTACCGTGGTGTAACATGAACTTTGGTGAAGTCTGTAAAATACTTTGGAAATAAGATTACTGGTTTAGGATGGAAATTAGTGTTTATTTTCAACCGTCTCACAAATTTTCTGCAAACCAAGTACATCTTTCATTATCCCCAAAAGCAATACTGCTTCTTACAGGAAGCGGTGGTCGCGAGAAGCAACTAGCCGGTCACACAGGCCAGGGGGGCAACACTCAGAATATGTAAACACTTTCACTGGCCTCCTTTAGAGCTAGTCCGTTTCTAACAGCAACTGTTTAAAGTAAGCAGCGAAATCCTTTCCAGCAGAGGTGCGGCAGGAATTACGGGGCTCCTCACCTACCCCCGTTGCAGAGCGCAACCTGCCGCGCCGCTCGCTCCGGGCGCAGCCAGGCTATCCCTGAGAACCGTGCTCCCGGGCCCTCCGCCCTTCAAACCTTCGCAAACCACCCCTGCTCCCCCGAGTTGTTCGCCCGCCGCCGGCCCCCGCCTCCTTCCCCGCCGGCCCCGCGTACCTCTCCGCCCCGGCGCGGCCCGAGCGCGCAGCGGCAGAGCAGGGCGGCGGCGGCGGCGCCCAGCAGCAGCCCCAGCAGCACGGCGGGGACCAACAGGGCGGGCAGTGCCTGCAGCGAGTCCGCCCAGAACTGCAGCCCTACGGCCCGCAGGCACTCCTCCACCGCCGCCATCGCGCGGGGCCCGGCCCGCGGCGGGGAAGAGGGAAGGGCATGAGAGGAGGTCCCGCTGCTCGGGGGCCCTCCGCAGCCCGCCCTCGCCGCGGTGGGAGGAGACCGATGGCGGGTGGATGCGGTGGCTGAGGCCGAGCCTGATTCGGGGCAAGGCCTGGAAAATCTGCACGGCACCGTCCGCGGGCGCGGAGGGNTGGCCGGGCTGCTGCTGGCGCTTCTCCCCGGCGGCCCGTCCGCGCCCGCTCAGCCCCTTGCAGCGGCCACCGGGCGGGGCCTGCCCCGGGAGCCCTGCGGTCGGACGGCGGCTGGGGTAAGCGCTGTGCCCGCGGTGTGCGGGTGGCGAGCAGCCACTCGGCGCAGCGGTCGATGGCGGGCTCAGGGCAGGCCCCGCGTGGGGCTGCGGCGGGCTGTGCCCGGGAGCGGGGCCCCGCTGAGCAGCGGCCGCTTCCCAGGCTCTGGGGCTGGGGGCGGCGGCCCGAAAAACTGCCAGGCGTCGGCGTGGTGAGGCAGCCAAAAGGTTCTGGACAGGATCCTCAGTACAAAAAAAGTTACGGAGCCACTGGAGAGGGCCACGAAAGCGATGAGGAGTGTTGGGAATCTCTTAGGAGGAGAGGCTGCAGGAGCTGGGCCTGTTTATGGAGAAGACTGTGTAGGGATCTCACTAGTGCATATAGATAGATGTCTCAGAGGTGGGTGTCAAGAGGTTGGTGCCAGACTGTTTTCAGTGGTACCTGGGGACAAGACAAGGATCAGTGGCCATATAGTAAAACACAGGAAGCTTCACCTCAGCATGAGGAACTTGTTTTCATTGAGGATGGTGGAGCACTATCACAGCTGACCAGAGAGTTCTTGCAGTCTGGCAGTCCTCTCTGGAGACATTGCAAACCCTGGATGTGTTCCTGTCACCTGCTGTAGGTGACCCTGCAGGAGCTTGGACTGGATGGTCTCCAGAGGTCCCTTCCAATCTTGATGATGCTGTGTCTGTGCTTTGCTGTGCTTCTGAGCAGAGGCCCTTGGTCTTTTATCTAGTCACAGCACCTCTGCTCACTGGTGGCAGTCTCCAGTGAGGAGTGCAGTAGCATTTAGGATGGAGCTGTTATTTTCATTATTTCTCTATATCTAGGCTTGTGTCTGCCAAGCTGTCTTGAAAGTGCTGACATACTTATCTGTTGCCCATGTGGAGAATACCTTATTGTGCAGTGGGTATTAGAGGGAGTCACAAATGGTAGTTTGTGGTAGGATTACAGAACGACTAATAAACAGGAAATAGTATTGCAGAAAAAAAACCAAAACCAAACAAAAACCCCAAAAAAATGAAAAAACCCTCCCCAAAACCAGGACCCCCCAAAAAACCAACAAACAGCACATCAACTTACTTTACTAGAAGAATAAATTAATGTAAAACTTGGTAAAAAGTTTTCTGACAATATTATTGCATTAAATTACTTTGGAAGCATGATATGAGTGAAGGTCCATGGAACTGACATTGCTGATGTGGAGCCCTTTGTGATGCCCTCTGGTATTGTGGATGCACTCTGCGGCAGAGTGGAAGACTTCTGCTGAATACTTAGGCTATATTTTCTACTGAGAACTGAATGTCAAATATGGCAGAAGGAAAAACAAGGAATGCCATTATATCTTTCGTATCTGACACGCATGGGCTTACAGACACCATAGATTTTGTGCATCAGCTGTTGTAAAACCACACAGGAATAAAAACCTGGAGCCTGTGGAAATCAAGAGACAGTTGTGTGCTGATTTCCTAGAAAGCAGGAAATAAAGGTTGTTGGCTAGAAAGCCACATTTTTAGCATGTCTTTATACATGCTTAGAGCACGGCCTACTTTCGTTGCATGCTCACAGTGCAGGTGTTGACATTTAACACTGAAATTTATATATATGCTGATTTAATGCATAACAGCAATATTTGGAATTTTTATTTATAAACAAGATTGCCTTTAACATGAAAGACTCTATTGGTGGTTTTTATTTTCATCAGTATTCTAAACTGCTATTACATCAATTTAGTGGGCTAGTACACATTTCCTAGATGCAGATAGGGCCCTACACTGCCCTAGAAATGCCTAGCAGGGATTGGTACCCTTTTAATGTGATTTCTGTTGCTGCATATCCATATGCATAGATGGAAGGACACACAAACAGCAGTTTTGATCCCCTTACGGTCCATTCATTCAAGGGTGGGACACAATGAACTGTGAGGGTTTCTCCAGCTCAGAAGGGACTGATTCTGAGTATAATAATAATAATTCTATCTGATTTACTCACCAGACAACTTTTTGTTTCAGCTTGCTGCTGAAGTTTCCTGTTATTTCTGTGTTCTTGAGGTGCTTGGTTACTCAAAATTCATGGTCATACATATTGTTTAACCAATGAAAATAAATTAATGGGATGAAAGAACTTTACCGTACCTCAGCTTATTTATAAGAATTCTGGAGACCAGGTAGAGCTGTACAACAAGGTATTTGGAAATAGCCTCTAGTGAAGAGCTCAGTGCCTGGGATCTCCCAGAGCTGTTCAGTTTGCTGCATGTACCTGCTAGTGTTTCTTTCTGAGTCCCTTTATCTCAAAGAGTTTTCCAGTCCTGTATGGTCATGTTTTCCAGAGGCTCCTTAAACCCCAGGGCTTTTGGTGCATCTGAATTTGTGAGATATCTTGCATTTCTGTTATGTTGAGGGAAAGTGCTCTGTCTGAAGTGAGAAATATTTTCATATAAGGATAACTAAAGTTACAGCTCTAGCAGTAATCAGTGATGGCTTCTGTGATTAGGCAAAGAAGAAAATTGCCCCTAACATGCTGTACTGTAACAGTGGTGTTGATGACATGTCAGTACTTAACATTATTCACATGCAGTGCTTTGTAGCAAACAGAAACAGCAAGTGTGGCTGACATCACCAGGCAGAGTTAGCCAGCCCACATTCCTAACTCTATTAGCTCCTGCAAGGAAGAATTTCTGATAAATGAGAACTTGCTTATATGACTGCTACATCTTGATCAGCTGGGGAATAATAAAACACTGGGCAATAAAACTCCTTAAAAACAATAGTTTCTTCTACTGATGTTTTGAGCTGTGATTTCTGTAGCAGTCTCTGAGGTCCAGGCACAGGCAGGATGCTGTCACAGATTGCCTTGCAAGCTGCAGTTTAAGCATGTGGTCCCTTTGAACAGTTCTGTAGTTCTCTGGAGGAAAAATGGGTGTAACGTCAGTGGACTTGATCATCTAATAATGGATGCATTTCTACTGCCTCCTAGTGATCAGATTTTCTTGCATCCTCAAATATGCCTATGAAAATGGCAAAAAAAAAGATTATTTAATGAAAGAAAATGAATAGCCAGCTCAGCTTCACTATTGTTCAGGGACTCATCCTGATAATGTGAAGTGTAAGTACAATTTGAGCCCCGAGTGTACATATCCACACTGGGCAGCAGAGCCTCATACCACTTAACAAGCTGTCAGAGACCTCTAGAGCCATGTTGTGTCTCTCTGGTAGTTAATTTTGGAGAAACTCAAGGCTTTGTAGGATAGGGTTCTGTGTAATTGTGAAGCATAAATTCAGCATAAAAGTTAATAATAGTTATTTTTTATAATTGCTCTCTTTCAGGTTTTTGAAAATGAGCTGTGGCTTCAGAAAGAGATAGGATGCCTAGGAATGGCAGGTATGCAACTGTTTCCTCTCTTTTCAGCCTTGTGGGCATCCCAGGACTCACAGGGCATGGGTGTGAAGGTGAGCAGGGCCTGGAACTATGCCCTGGTGGCCTCTTGACATCAGTGGGACTCTCAATCTTGAGCTACAGGGCAGTGTTTGCACAGAAATTAGGAACAAGGGTGCTTTAAGTTCCCTAAATGTCTCATCTAGAACGAGACCTTTGTGAGAAGGCCTCAGTTCATACCCTGCTCTGAATTATTTTCTGGAGGAGCCCTTGTTCAGTACTCAGCATAATGGTGCAGGGAAGCACCTTCTGATGTCCAGAGTTCCCAGTTTTGTGAAAAACCCAGATGACTTAAAGCTGATCAAGATGTTTATTTTTAGAAGCTAGCTTAACTCCTGTGCATTTACCCACAGTTGCAATACCTGTTGAAGCTACTTTTATAGACCTCTGGAACTGCAATACACTTTGTTCTGGACCAGAGGCTGATGGTTAAAGACTGTTAGATGTAGTGGGTTAAAGATAGACATAGTGTGTCTAGAGCTACTGCTGGTGTGCTGGTACTCTCACAGCAGATATCAAGTATTCTTATCAGTGGTCTCTGGTACAGTGAACATCTCTGGTGGTAGTTGCCTATTCTGATGGAAACAAGATACTCCAAAGCTTAGAGAAGTCACTTTGAGCTTGGAGTAGCTGCATCTAAGAGCTGACTGCCACAGGCTCTTTGTGTAAATTTCAGAAAATCATTCTGTTTCTCTGAGTCTCCGGTCTTTAATTCCTATATATGTATTATAAATAGTGCTCTACTTTACCTGAGTGTGGTGGAGATGAGAACCTGGAAGGTCAGGATGTCCTCATATAGCACATTAATAGGGCAACACAGTGTGTTAAATAAACCTCTCCATCACTGTGGCTCCCCAAGAGATGATTTCATGACATGCATTTGCCAAGAAATTACATGCTTTGAAGCAGTCATCAAGTGAGATACCTCTAATTTCTTTGCCCTGTGCCATGGCTAATTCACAAATGAGTTTATTAATTTAAATATGAAAGCAAGTAATTCAGATTCGCTGAGCTTCTTTTTTTCCAGTATTTATTCAATGTCATCTTTGCTGTGTGCATCCTGCTTTGTGATAGGTTGAAAATTATTCACGTACCATCCACTGAGAGAGGAAATGAGTGTGGTTTATACTTAAGAAAAACTTTCCGGCTCTAAAAAAAAAGTTGAGGATTTTGACATGCAGTATCATTTTGTTAGTTGTTAAAATAGTGTAGCCAGCAGGATGAGGGAAGTGGTATCCCTTTGAACTGGACACTGGGGAGTCTTTATCTGAAATCTTGTCTTCAGTTGGCCTCTCACAAGACATTGAGATGCTGGAGCATGTCTAGAGGAAGGCAGCAGAGCTGGTGAAGGGTCTGGAGAATGAGTCTTATGAGGAGCAGCTGAGGAAGCTGGGATTGATTAATGTGGAGGGGAGCCTCGGGCTGGGGGGAACCTTAGCACTTTCTGTACTACCTGAAAGGAGGTTGTTAAGAACTGGGGGTCAGCCTCTTCGTTCAGGTAGCAGGTGATGGGGTGAGACAAAATGGCCTCAGGTTGTCTCAGAGGAGATTTAGTTTGTATATTAGGAAAAATGTCTTCATGGGAAGGATTACCAAGCATTGGAAAATGCTGCCCAGGGAAGTGATTGAGTCACCATGCCGTCTCCAGAGGTATTTAAAAGATGTGCGCTTCAAGACATGGTTTAGTGGTGAACTTCACAGTGCTAGGTTTGCAATTGGACTTAATCTTAAGGGTTATTTCCAAACTCAATGATTGTGATTCTGTGAAATTCTGCATTTTGTTAGTAGGTAAAGATATGTGTTAAATGAGGTGTTAAATGAATGCTGCAAGTATTGAATTATATGCTTGATTTTATAACTGGAAACTGTCCCTCCCATTCTAGTAAACATCAATTTTTAACATATTTAAAACTTAAGGTTTTAGTTATTTCCCTAATCAGAGTACTAGATTCTTTAGTTTCTACTGGAGAAGTTCTTGATGAAAGCAGAGAGATGGGAACTTCTGCATAAAAGCTTTGTCATAGAGGCTGGCAGTGTGCTGAAGTGTGAAATGATTTGTGACAGCACACTCATCTCAGTGTTTCTGTTGGAAGCTCTTTTGAGTTGTTTCTGCATAAGATGAGAAAATACAACCCCAGAATATTCCTGTGACTGAGGAACACAGTGGATTTTTGAGAGTTAGATTTAAGTCTACTCTGATTTATTCAAAACAGACCTGGAAAGTAGATTTGTTTTTTCTTGTTGATGCCTATAGTTTCTTTGACATTGTAACAAGAAAAGCTGATGGCAACATTCAAAACTGAATACTGTAAATTGCCACCTTTTCCTGTTCATTGTTGTGTGTAATTGAAAGGACTTCAAATTGGATCTTGTATCCTGGATGGTGTTCAAGACAGGGAGCAATTTAGAACAACAACAACAAAAATATAGCAAGCAAGTATATTTAACTCCTTTATTCCCCACTGAAATAAAGCAAGATTGTTCAAAGCTTTGCTGATAAATTTGTGGTGGGTAAGCAAGTGAGACTCTGGAATCTAAATTGATGTATTCAGCCCTTGAGAGCCATAAATTAGAATTCATGTCTTAGTTAAATTGCTTTTTTTGCTCTCACTTTTATTTCTGAACTTGAAGTTTCACAAACTTGCCAGTGTCTTTGCTTTCCTACTGTAATTTGGCATTCTCCTGCTTAGAGTGGGCTGTGAAGTTATCGGAGCCTTAAGGACATACTGGAGGTTTTGATGTAAACGTATTCTATTTTAGTTTTCTCTTATCCTGTTTGATTGCTATAGCCAAGAGTAACCTTCACCTTAACCTCTATTGTGATGTTATGTGTGCTGTTCTAATGGTGGGCTGTTGATGCCACTGACACTCAGCCTCTTGAGTGCAGTGGTCAAGGCTTGTGCTGTGCCAAGTCCATGTCCGTACACAGAACTGATTTCAAAGCAAAGGACAGGGCGCTGACCATGATCAGGGAACCATTTCTTTTCTTAGAATACCCATCCTCCTGTCTCCACTCTGTATGAACACAGACTCACTGCCAGCACAGTCTTTACGCAGCAGGTTCCAGGTTGGATCCTTGCACTCCCTGAGCAAGTGAATCAGTGAGAGTTGGCAGTGGGGAGCTCTCGTTCCTAAGCATATTGCCAGTGCCTTGGGTGTTGCAGCTGGAAGCCCAAAAGAGCAATATGTCATCACCCAAGGCAACAGTGCACAAACCTGGAGTGGCAGGTAACTACCTAGAGAGAACAGCAAAGAAAATTGAACATTAGGTAGCAGAGACTGCTCTGATCAACTGTATGTTTGTCATTTCGTATGGTGATGGAATGGGCATGTGTGGGACTGAGTGAATACTGCAGGAACATGAGAGATAAAATGTTACACCAATATTCCAGCGGTTGCAGCTATATTAATATTTATTTTTGTATTTTCATTTTGAAATTCAATACAAAGTCTACCTACCAGCAGTGGTAGTTGGCTAGGAATTTGCAGTTTAAGACAGAGTTCTGGAATATTTGTTTATATTTGGTTTATGTAGAATTAAATAACATTTTAAACATTTTACTAATGTACTAATTAAAAGTAAGATAAATTATTTAACCTCTTGAGAATACCTTGTAAAAGTGGGTAATTTTTGATTACAAAAAAACAAAACCAAATTTTTTCTTAAAGATTGTGATATTGTCTCATATCTCAAAAGAAAGTGAAATTACTGTCTTTCTTTGGTGAGCTGTTTGATTTGGCATCTTTGTAGATGTTTACAGGAAAGCCCCAGATTAAGCCCCATGCTCTGCTAGTTTGCTTGCTGGGAAGTGCTTTGCCCTGAGGCGCTGTAGTCCGGGAATGCCTGATGGCAGCCTGGCAAGCCCAGCTGAGAGGAGGCCGCTTGGGCTGTGTGGAGAGCTGAAACTTCCCCTGTGTTGCAGAGTTTTTCTGTCGAAAAGGAGTTGGAATCGTTGACATTTAGAAACTAATGAAAATTATGACCATGCATCCTGGTAATAATGGCTTTTCTGAAAACAGCCAGAAAAATGGCAAAGATTGAAACTGTAGGAAGAAAAGAGTGGAGGGAACAAGGAGACCTCAGAGTCACTGTCAGAATTGGGATGCATCTCTGGAGGTGCACTGTTGATGGCACCATGGAAACAAATTGCACTTCTGAGCAGCATCCAAAAGAAAGCTCTGTGCTTCTCAGTGAAAAGTTTCAGCAGCCAAGTGTTAGTATTTTCCAAGATCAGGTTTATTTGTTAAAAAAACCTCCAATTTCAAAACATAAATCTAAAATATATTTGAAAACAACAAAATGTATTAAGCCTGTACCATCCTTTCTCAGATATTCTGAGTCCAGCTTTTCAAGCACCCAGCAGACAACTACAATAGGAACGTACCTGAAAAGATACAGCAAGTCAATTGATAAATTCAGTTATGTTGGCTGATGATGAGTATGCAGTAAGTTATGTGGAAAAGCAGTTAAGTTCTTGTAGATTAGCTGTTCCAGTGACAAGTTGAAGATGTGTGGATCAGAAAAAAGTTATTTAACTGACAGTCAATACTAGAAACAAGAATGCTACAGAAAAGTGCAGCTTTACTGGTAGTGCATCCAGGGTATTACAGAACAGCCTATACAATTAAAAATTAATAGGAAGGATGAGAAAAATTTTGGAGCAAGGCAGTGGTGCACGTTGCTGCATGGACATGCCTCATACTGGTTGAATCTGTTAAACAAAACCTTCCACTGAGTACTGAGAAGATACAAGTGGACTTGCAGAAACATACTTACCATCGGTGTTGAGGCTGCTTAACATAATGTTTGGCTACTTCAACTACTGATGTGGGAGCAGCCAGATAACATGCCTGGAGACTTCTGCTGGGAGTTCGGCACATTATCTTGGGATTGTAAGTGATGGTAAAGCACAGCTTGAAAACAGACTCATCTGTGTAATTATTAATTCAGAGATTCATTCAGAGTCAGGGAACATGATCAGTTAATTAAATTGGTTACTGTGGACTTGATACTCTCTAGAGGGGAGTATCAGACTTTGCTGTCACATGTAAAGTGCAGTTGGGTGTGCTCACGGAGGTGTTACACTACACAGGACACAAGATCAAAAGATACTCTATGAAGCAATTACACGCTTCTTGTTGGCTGACCCTGCTCATCCAAAATTTAGAAGGAAATCATCTAAACAAGAAGCACTTTAAAGATAATTGCTTAACAGAGGTCATAGACTTTGTCATTTTGACTTCTGATTCTTACAAAGCCCTACAAAGAAGCTCGTTCAGGCTTTCTGTTTACTATAAAGGAAAATGCATTCCTGTAGTCAAGCAAAAAAACAAAAAGGAGAATGGGTGCCCCACCTTCATAGGAATGGGATGACAATTGCATTAATGTATGAGAAACACAGCCAATATAAAATTAATCTTCTTCAGTGTATGAATATATTTGTACAAAATTACAAAGATGCTTGATTCAGTACTCAGAAACAGGATTTAGAGCCATTGGCAGTGAGATACAGTATATTTGGATCTACTGGGGAGTGCCATGACTAGGTGAGCTCAGATTGGTATTTAGCAGGTTTGTACTGCACTGAAAATTCAGTACTGGTTTAATTCTGAGTGATTTGGACCACTGTTTTGTCTTGAAATAGAAATTTATGAAATAGAAGGCCATGCATGACTGTCTTTAAAAAAATACATCCCCAAAAATATGCAGGCATTTGTTGTGATTATTCATGTTCCTGTTCTCACCGAGTTTGCCATGTTGTTTTTTCAGTCCCTAAATTAGACCAAGTCTGTCACATTGTTTAACAGTGGTTTAAATATTTAAGTAAAACTTAGAGAAGTGAATTAAAACAGATCATAAAATATAGACACCAGCTTTCCCTGGCCCATATATCCACAATTTTGTCAAGTATAAACAATTTCCTTTCCAAAAAAACGTGGGAAGACAGGGAAGCTCTCCAGGTGTATGTCCACCTGAATTTGTAAGCAACAAGGTTGCATCTCATCAAGTTAAGGGAGTTATTTTCAGTGATTTGTGTGCATTAATGTGCCTTTTAAGGATCTAGTTCTGAATGCTCTCTTCATGCTTTTCTATTTGCAACTCATTGTGTTTCCCTATATTGTTTTCTTAAAAAGCAGTGGCTTTTCAAAATACTGCTGTTTCTCATATTAATGATATTTTAGCATCTTCAGCTTTTCATATTTTATTAATCTGTAATATTATAGGCTTTTTCATAGAAAAGTCATTTCACAAATTACTTGCCTTTTTAATGGGAGTTTTATTTTATTAATGTGTATTGCTGAAAATTAATTTAAAAATAAGTAATAAATGAGAATAATAGTAAGTGAAAAATGAAAAAAGTAACTTTGGACGTAGACAACCAGCTAACATTCTAAATTTTTGCAACATTTTTGTCTTACTTCAGCAGCTTTACCTTTTGGCAATTTCATGTGTTAAATTATTTATTTTTAGTATAAGCTTCTTTTGTTAATGTCATAGGTGCTTTTACTTTCAGATATCAAAGTGATATGATTTCAAAACTGCCACTTACTTTTTGTAATATCACTGACTAATCTTTCATAAAAATTTAAGAATATAAGCTAGCATTTATATTGCTTATTACTAAATTTATGAGCATTTGATTTGATGACACTTCAGCTGAAATGTAACTGAGACCCATCCTCAACTGAGAAGTATTTCAGTTCTGAATATGCATCGGCAAGGTCAGTGCTTAATTGCAAGAGTATTTTTAAAGCAGGACTTGGGACCTTTAGCACTGATTCCCCTCACATTGTGGATTGTTTGAATTCTTTATGATTTGCTAAAAGTTTTTTTGTGTTGAAAATATTAACAGTTGACTTATGGCTTAAACTTTTTAATTCATGCATTAAATGCTTTACATTTAAATGGCAAGACGTTTTCTTTGGGGTATATGGGAGTTCCTTAGATGGGAAACAGTTTTGTTCTGATTCCTCTGAGTCAAAACTCTGCTGTGTTTTGCAGGACAAATCCAATCTCTGTTTCCTGGCTGGCCTCAGTCTCTGTTGCCTGTCATGATTTTCAGTGCCTTGCTAGAGAGTATCTGGCTCTGCGTGCGCACAGAGCACTGGTGCCATGAGCCCCCTCCCTGCCTGGACTGTGCACCAAGAGGCTGCCATGCAGGACCCAGCCTTAGCTCTAATGCTGAATATTGCCTTGGTTTCCAGCAGTGCCCTTACCTGTGGTCATTCAGGCAAGCAAAGCCCCTCACCACCTCTTGACCTCTGCAGCCTCAGACAACCAGTGGAGCCATTCGCTGTTTGCCTTGATACCCTCATGGACAAAGAAGGTGTTGTTCAAACGAGAGTCTGACCTTGGCCACCTTCTGGTCAGTAAAAGATGGTTTGCCACTTCCAGTATTTGTAAGGATTGTAGTAATTCTGTAAAAACTGAATGTTTGGAATTTACTATCCACTTAGTACATTTGTAGTTCAGTCTCAGATGGTAGGGTTCATTTCACATGACTTCAGCAACACCAACTAGTTCTGGGACTTCTAAAGAATTACTGTGACAGGTCCTACTGTGTGATTGCTGTGTCAATTCTCATAGACACTTAGAAATGAAAAGAATCTGTATAGTACAATGAACTTTGTGCATAGTGTGGGTTTTTTGTTAATCATGATAGTCAGAAGATAAATATATCAATTAAGATTATAATTATTACTTGTGGGAATTAGTAGTTTTTACACATTTGGACTAGAAAAAAGATATAACTGTTGGGATAAGAAAACTAAATTTGAAGGTGATTGATACCTCGAAATTTTGTTTTTACTGGTTTCTTTATTTATATAGTTTTTGCTGAAGTTTGTGAGTTATATTTTCGTACACTATTTAGATTGTTCCCCTTCTTCCATAGCCTGAAGATGTATCCAATATGTCAGTGTCTTCTGAATTTGGAATAACCCTTCAGAAATGTGGTATGGTAAGTTTTCTTACATTTGTCTTGTTAATTTGGTAGGAAGTTTGTACCAAAGTGACCTTTAAAAAGTAGGAACATAATTGTGCCCATGCTGAATTTTGGGAGTATGTGCATTTGATGTTATGATGGTCCCACTCTGAGAGGCACCATGTTTCAATGTTGATTCAAAAACAGAAGCGAAATCTCTCAGGCTTCAGGGCAATTTGGACTGTGGTTGAATTAAAACCTGACTGAATTTCTAAAACTGCAAATTGCCAAATCCCAGTAAACTCCAGAGTTATCAGCCAAGAGGCTGAGTAGAGATAGACACAAATTTTACAAGATGAGATAAACCTGAGATATTACCCTGGCCTAGCCATTGGTGCTCTACCTGATTCAAGTGTGGACTTCTTTTGAAGGATGAAGCACTGACCTCTGTGTTGCCTGTTGTGTGTTTGGGCATCCTGACACACAGCCATAGAAAAGCCATTGTGTCATAGTCTGCATATTCAGTGAGACTCACCTACAGCACAGTATTTAAAGAAAAAAGGTTTCATTTGACTTACGTAAATGCTTATGAGAAACAAAGACCTCCCTACTGTAAAAATTTTTTTAATTTCCCATTTTTTTTAAATTTTCTTTTCTTCACACTGGAATGAAGCAAGTATGAATATTTATAATTACAGTCAGTTCATCTTTACTGTCTCTTGGAGAGAGAGAGCACATCCAACTTTAGGACCAATCTCAATTCAGCCACTGAAATGGTGCTTGTGAGGGTAGAGGATTCAGTAAGCTGTACAGAAGAGGTGACTTTATAACCTTCACCAGATCAGCTGTGTAGAGAAGAATGAATATGCATCACATCTCATGGTGCTAATTACTTCCAGTGTTGTTATTGAAATGGCAGCACATCGTGATTAATGGGGCTGAGTAGTAAGCATTTCAGACATAAGAAGTAGTAACACGAATCTGCTTTTCTATCTGTAGATTCCATTTTTGTACCAGAGCCTCTCAGAAACAGACTTTGAAACAGTCCCATGTTGTTTTTTCTGCTGTTTACAACACAGCCTCACACAGGCTCATTAGAAGCTACAGAATAACTCTGTAGGAGATTAGAGGTAATCTGTTGTAGATGTTGGCTTTATCAGAAAACACTTTTGTGGTGCTATTGGTTGCAAATTACTGAAAACGATACAATTATGTGTGATTGTCTTCCACCTGCAAATACAGTTCACATTTCATTTTCCAAGGCTTACCTCATCTTCTGCTTCAGTCCTATTTCAAGTGAACAAATGCTTTCATCCTAAGAGACAGACTGGCCATATGGTGCTTTTTATCTGTTTTAAATAGAAAAAGAGTCAATTTTGCATATTTTCCTCCTCCTGCAATGAGTTGCTCCTCAGAGCATGGAGGTGTTGTATGTTTGCTTCTTGAAGTCAGGATTTTTCCAATATCTTATATCTTAAGGATATAGGGCTGTAGAAATAGCCTTACTGAAACTGAGGTGTTTAAATTTTGCAAGTGTTTCCAGCACCCATTGTCTTCCTTCTTTCCAGAAATGTGTTAAGAGCTTCATTCCATAGTATGATGTGACCTTTTCCATAATAGTACTTCACAGTGACAATAATCCTTAGCACAGCTGAAATAAATCTTTAAATTTAATTGCTTTTCCTCTAACTTTTACCTGTTTTGTTTCTTAATTTCCTAAGCATTTATGCATTGGAGATTATCAATGATTCTATATTCCTTTTTTCTCCCTCCTTTCCTGTTTCTAGCTTATTCCTAACAAGGATCCTCCATTCCTTTCAGCTTCCATGGTGATTCCTTCCTCCTGTCTTTTCTCCTGTCGTGTCCGTGCTCTTGCTGTGGTTCTTTCGTGCTGCTCTCCCAGGTACCTGAAATGAGATGGCTTGCAGGGGATGATGGCAAACATGGGGACACTTCAGCAGCAGAGAGAAAATAGAGTAGATGTTTATCCATCATCAGTGGCTGCCACTGTTTGTTCCTGTAGATGCCTGCCAGCCTAACCATCTGCTCCAAAAGCAAGAAAAAACATCTTCAGGCAAATTAGAGGAGCAACCTAAAGAATATAACCAGTGATCACTGATCACAGTGGCAGCACTATATAGAGGAGCTCTTTCTTGGAGCAGTCAAACCTACCTGTTGCTTGATTCTCACCTGCTGATTGCAGGGAAAAAAAAATACAAATTCTTTCAACCCCTTTGCAATTGGGCTTAAGTCTGATTGCCAGTCAAAAATAAGGAATTAAAAACATGGATTTAATATTAATGAGAAATGTGGTTTTGAGACTTTTTTTCCTGTTTCATGTTGGTTTTGCTTTTTTAAGCAAGTATCTAGTCTTTGTGTTTGCACATGAAATGTTGAAAGGCATCTTGACTGCATCATGCCAGTTCATAAACTAGGAGAGAGAAAATCTGATCAAGATATAACGTATTTTTAATACTTGATGATTTTAACTCTCAGAACTTGGGGTATGATTCATAATATACAAGCATATGAAATTGGTAATGGTTTCCTCAGAAATATATCTAAGCCTGTTTTTATATATGTATTTATATATATATTTTTATACATTGTTTGCATCTTCTAGTACAATAAACAGTTGGGAGTTCTGTCACTTAAACAGAGAAATGTAGACTAAGCTGTAATAATTTTATTAAGGTGTTTTTTCTCCTTGATTCATGTAATTCTAAAACTGTGATCTGTTTCTATGCTGAATCCGTATGAAATGCACAGAGCAGTGCACAATGAGACTGTAGTTACATGTATTGAACCCTGTGGCTACCATGAACTCTGGTGTGATTTCTGAAGTCTGTCGCAATGCATTTTTTTAGAACTAAGTTTTTTGTGTGGACTGCTTTATTATTTTATATTTGCTGGTGTCCAGATAAGAGTGTAGACAATTCCTTAAAAGGAAGATCTAAAAAGAGAAAGATTCAGCCTGGATCATAATTCTGTCAGTTACAGGACTGTTAATCTAGTGTCATTATTTGAAACCTCATAAATCATCATGAATATATGATAGATCACAATATTATTATAGATCCTATAAAGATTTAGAGAATTCTGGTTTTAATACCAATTACAGAGGAAGGCACTTTGGAAGGTCAGAGGTCAGTAAGCATGTCTGTGCTCAGAGAAATTTCATTTAGAGGGTGTAATTGTTCAGTGAGACTTAAGGGCTTAATGGAATAAATAAATAAAATCACATGAGTGCATGCTGCTAGAGAGATTGGTGATTAGTATCTGGCCTTCATTGCTAATTGGAAGCAGAGCCATGAACTCCCAAGTTCACTGGTGGCTCCATCTGCCCTTGTGTGGGAGCAGCAAGTCAAGATAGCTAGTGTCCTTCAGAGAATGGGGTTGCTATGAAAAAATGGACAATAGAGACCAAAACTGATGAAGAGAATTACTTTGCAGTGAGGCAGCTTGCAAAAGAAACATCCTCGTGGTGCAAAGGTACAAATTTAATTTTCTAAACTCTGGTTATATTATCATCTAGCTTTGTGATGTATGCAGTATCACAGGGGTATTCAGAATCTGATTACACTTCTGGTCCTGTATGAGCTGAGTTTCCACCTTCTGGCTTTCTGCCACTGTCTCCAAGCAGCAGCTTGACATACCAAAGATTAAAATCTCACAGGGAGTGTGAGGTCAAACTGAGTGTAGTTTCATTTGCAGATCACTCAAAATACCTTCAGAAAATAAGTTTACACATATAATGAAGTTTTATTTGTAATCAGGGCTATGAATTTTGCTGTAAAGATGCACATAGAGCTATCTTTCACCATTAATACCAATATTTCTGTTTTCAGGTGGATGTTGAACGTGACCCTCAAACTGCATACATAACACTTGTGATAAATAACACCAACACATTGCTTTCAACAAACATCACAGATCTTATCCTCCTGGACAACATCACTGGTCTACATGTTCAAAAAAACAGTGGGACTAAGACAGCAGATGGCGTACAGATTTACAGGAAAGGTTACTTGCAAGGTAACAAAATCTGCAGTAAAATACCCCTGATAATACATGTCAAAGTGCATCTGTTAAAATCACAGCATAGTATTTATTTATTTAATTAATTAATTATAGTGGTGTAAATTATTTGATTATTGGTTAATACAGGTGAAAAAGTCTGGGAAAGGTTTTAGGCTGCAGTTTCCAATTCTGTCATCTCACTATTAATTGTTCTGACTCCCACCTTTGAACTGTTTCTAGTCTTCCAGGGACAGAACTGAGCCTCCTCTACTTTGTAAAAGTTGCCATGAAAGAGATTCTTTCACAATTGTATTTGTTCATTTTGGATATTTTTAAAAACTTCTGCGAAAGGCATTTTGACCATATTTTGAGCCTTCTTTAGCCAAGTGTGGCAGCTCAGCTTACCTGAGGTATTGAGGCTCATTGGAATTGCAAAAGGCCATGCAAACAGGGAAAATTATTCATCAGAATTAAGGCAGCTCTTCTCAGTAGCTGTCCTCTACTGAACAAATTATAAAGTCAAAGCAAGTAGTAGAGAAATAAACCCCATCCAGTTGTGAAGTCAGTTTGTGCCTTTTCTAACTGGTAGCAGTTCAATCAGTGCACATGCATGAAATTTTATCTTTCTTGATTTCTTCATCTCTTTTTTCCTAATCAAAAGCATGTCAAAAATTAGCAGCTTGCCTTTGGGAGTCATGGCATTTCTCCAGGAGCTTCAGAAGTGTTCACTGATTCCTGTCTACGATCAAAGTATCTCTGGTTATGATAGTTTTGTGGTGAAAGATTTCCACATAGAAAAGAGAAATAAGTAGACGTGGAGCTGCTGTCTGGTTGCAATTGGATAGCCAAACTCCATTTCTGATAACAGCAGTGTGAGCAGTGGTACTGATTGCAGGACTGGTCTTTTTGGAAATGTCATAGAATTGCTGGCTTTCCACAGAGATTTCCTGGAAACAGTTGTCCCTGAGAAAGAATAGAAAAATGGCTTGCATATCTGGTCTAGTAAGCCAAGTTGGAGCTGCTACATAATTTATTTATGACTACTGAATCTGGAGTTGAAGCTAGCTTTTCCAGACAAATCAATGTGAAAGATACTAAAGTGAAAGAAAATCCAGCAGACCAGATTTTGGCAAAAATTGAGGTTTGTTCATTTATATATATATATAAATTGTATTACTTTATTAATCCTGATGTCAGCTCATACCTTGCCACTAGGTCTGAAAAGAAAGGCTCTGCCTACACTGGCCTATGTACTGCCATGCTCCATGTTGGCCATAATAATTTTTCCACACTTCATTGCATTGTGAATCAAAATGCACCTGAAATCTGTCAGATTTCTATTTGATTTCAACAAGGGAAGAATCAACAGGTTAGTGGTTAAAATATAGGCAGTGCATTTTGTAATAAAAAATACCTTAAAATAATCTCATGTAGAGTTTTGATATCAAAAAAATAATGCTTTTGGGTAGGTTGAGGCATCATTTAATGCAGTTTCCACATCCTGGGCTGAATTTTCTTTAGTTATTACAGACAGCAGATATGAAAGATGCTGCTGAGCTCAAGTGGCCATGAACTGTCCACTCGGGATGTGTGGCATCTGCTATGTCAAAAATGAAAAGCTCCAGTGCTGTCTCAAGCCTTCCTCAGGGATCTTTGAGAAATTTTCATGGAACAGAGCAAATCTATCCATATCCTTGTTTTAATAGGTGGAGAACACTTTGCAATCAACTATTCTGCGCTTCTTGATGCAGAAGAAATGTGGCATGGCAGGGTCTTGACACTCCCTGTGAAGCTAACTTTTAAGAGTTCATCACAGGTATTTTATTCACAGTTTTATTCTGCTCTTCACTATTTTTGTAAAAAAACAATTTCTGAGGTTCTTGCCTGTCTAAACAATAAGGCAATCATGTTATGAAATGAAACTCTTAGGCTCTTTGTTTACCATTAATTTATAAATGCATGAGTTATTCTTCATAGCTTAAGAAGTCCTTAAGTGAAGTATTTTTGTGTGTTGTCATGTAGCCTTTCTTTATACTTCTCATACTTCTCTCCTATTTACTGATCTGTCCTGGAAATAAGTGTCCCGCATACTATTGTGTATTTCTGAAGTCTTAAGAGAAATTGAAAGTTTTGCCGTATTTTTATAATAAAATAATTTCTTCTAACTGAAAAACAAGTTGCAACAAAGGAAAACCTCATTGCTCATCTTAAGACATCTTTTAGTATAAAAGTTTAGTGAGTGTGAAAGGTTTTTGAAAGAAGTTGAGAAATCACCATCCTTGCTGATTTTTGAGAACTCTGTTGCTTCAGGGTCTGAAACAACTGGTCTAATGCTGGAATTAGCCTGGCTTTGAGTAGGAGACAGGACAAGTTGTTTCTGCCAAAGTAAAATTTTTCAACTCTTAAAACTGGCTTGATTGTTTTTCTGTGATTTTCGTAATTTCATGTAATTATAACCTGCAGATGTATTTTCATTTCAATTGCCTTTCTCCTTGGTTTTGGAGGAAAAAATGTTCCATGTGTATGGGAATGGTACTAGAGTGGAGAGGAAAACTTTAAAAAACAGGACATGGTAAAAGTAGAGATTTTATATATTGACTGTGGCTTTTGTTCTGTGCATTCTCAGTCAACTCAGATTTTATAGGCAAAGTAAAATGTAATACTTTATGCATTGGGATATGGGGAGTGTATCCCACACAGCAGCTGCTTCCATGTCTTTTAGTGTTACCCCTAAGTACACTGACTTTCCTATCAGATTTATTTCAGCTTTAAGCTTAATGAAAAGTATAGCTAATCTTCTAAGGAGAGGCTTTTCTAGAGACTCTAGGCTGTTTGTCAGTGGATTCTGCTTATTTTTTTAATACAGGTAATTTTTTGTATCTCTCTCTCAGAATAAAACGCATTTCGTATCATTGACAGCATCCTTTACCATTACAGAGGAAGAAAAGACCAAGGTAAATTCTATGAATTGGTATTAAATTGACTCTCCTGCTTACACTTCTGGAAAATCTAAAGTAAATCCTAGGAGCTAAGGATGTACTTGTGTACTTGTGTCTCATCACTCAGCTATTGGCTAGTAATCATACACAAGTTCTGCCTGCTCAGATTTTAAGAAGAAGAAAACAACGTAAGGGGTCTTTTTTTTGTCTTAAACCAGCAATATTTAGTATGGAAATTTAGAAATGCCATTATGCTCCTTGCCATGTTCTTTCAGTTGAAGAATTGTCCAGGCACAGAAAACTGTGATGAGGAATGTGCTCACCTGCTGCTGTGCCTAACCACCATGAGAAAGCTTTTTGTTTTTCCAAAAGGGTAAAGATATCCTCCACCCATTGGGGAAGGGTTTCTGTATGCTGCTGATACTCAAGCCTGAGAATAAAACTGCAGAAAGAGTGGGATAGTTTATGCTTCCTTTCATTTTTTAACTAGTCGTTATTCCAATATGACTTTCTGTTCTTGGCTTCTGAAGTAATTATGAAAAGTAGTTTTTAACAGGTCAAAAAACCTTCAAAATTGCATTGAATGCAGCAGTATTGCTCTTTTAGATAATTTTTTTATTAAAAAAACTCTCTACTTCATCAATCAATTTCATTGCTAGAGTAATCCCTTCACAAACTTGTTTTGCTCCCCCAGCATCTCATTAACTTGATAGGCTGCTGTTGCAAGAGGTCGTTTTTAAAGAAGCTGTGGCTTGGTTGGCAAGAGTACTGGGATTATTTGTGTTCAGGCAGAAGCAAACTGTTTCACCATAGAGCACTTTTTCCATGGCTATGCATGTGGATAGAGCTTGCCTGAATAGCTCTTGAGGACTAGACCACCCATTCTTTCCATGGACTTGTCCCATGAGTTTATTTCTGCCTTTAGAAGATGTAATCTGTTTGGAGGTTGGGCACAAGGGCCTCTTGTTCCAGTATTCTCTTCTGCTGGGAATCTCTGCCTTCTCAGCTGTTATTATTGTAATAGATACATCTGGCCATGGCTTTCTCATAATTGAAGATCAAGTGCCCATTCTGTTAAGATGAAAGCCATGGTTAAACATGGTTATGAAGTAAAACTCTACATAAGCTAGAGAACTCATTGTCCCTGGATAAAGATCTAGTAATATTTAAAAGGATAGGACATTTGTATGGCTAAGAATTACAAATGGACTTGCCATAAGTCTGTCTTTTGGAAACTCTTAGAGGTATAAACCATGAAGTAGCTGACTAGGTTAGAAAAATAACTTCATGAATGTTTTTTGTAAAATTCAGTGTGAATTGATTTGCAGCAGTTGCTGATGTCTTAAGCCAAGACTGTAAACTGCATTGGTCTCAACAGACCATGAAAATTTCTGCAATCTGTTATTATACATAAAACCTTTCTAGTGTGCTTGTTATTTTTTCCAATTTTAACTTGATAGTTAGACCTCAAAAAGTTCATCTGAAGTATTCTGTAGGTAGGTAAAATTAGCTCAGCTGCATTTGAACTTAGTAAATGAACAGGCTTTGTAACTAAAATGTGTGCTAAAGATGTGTGGCAAATATCATAAATTTTTGAAAAATAAAGCTTAGAAATTATTTAACACGTCATGTTTGAATGCATAATATTTGACTTTGGGCTGTGGCCAAGCATAAGGTGTTTTGGAATTAAACTAGTTTGTACAAGGAAATTAGAATTAGCTGGAGAAGGTGTGATGTGTTTTATTTCATTCATATTGTCAGCTGTCATAAATGCTCTCCATCTCAGTTTTAGTTACTAAAAATAATTATTTAAGTCTGTTCATGGGTATGTTAAAGCCAATGCACATATGTGACTAAGTGGACAGTAGATATTGACCTTGGGAATGACATGTGAAGAATTAATTATATAGTTATGGCAGTGTCATGCTACATTGGCCCCATGAGCTTTCACATGATTTGCTTGAACACTTAAATACTATGCTGTTCTTTAAAGTTTTACAAACCCTGTGGATTTCTCTTCTGTGTCACTGGAAGAAAGTGCTTGGTTGCCTGAACAAAGTAATTTTGAGGGTTATGAAAAAAATATGAGTGTTGCTCATCGGAGTGTCCCTGCCAGATGTCATCCCACAGTGCTTCAGGGCCTGTGAATATTTTGTGCCTCTGCTCTTGGCTGGGAGAGTTTGGGGCTGAATGGGACACTGGTGAAAAGGGAAGTTCTCCCATCTAAAAATGTTACATGGGTTACTTCCCCCATCATCATGCGAAGCAGTGGGAGCAAATCAGCTCTTGAAAGATACTTGGGCCTGTAATGTCTCTTCCAGCTGTTGGGATGGCTCTAGAGGTTAGCTTAAGGAATGGCTTTTGAGTCCTGCTGATGTGTCCATGGTTTGAAGGTCGATCTGCAGGGCCAGCACTTGTCTTGACTTGAGCCAGGACTCTGGCACCTCCCTTTCCTATCCACGGTGGTGCTTTCAGGTGGCATTAAGCATCTGCTGTGTTCTGCTTGGACTGAGAGCTCCCCAGTGCCATGGATTGTCCTTCCAGAGCCCATTTTCTTTAAGTATAAAAGCACAGACAAAACTGCCTGCCCTCATGCAAACTGTCCCACCATGGATCTCACCTTTTACTTCCAAAGCACAGAGTCATTCTGTAGCCAGTGCTTTTTCTTCAAAACTTAAGCAGCTTCTTTACAGCTTTATTGAATCCAAGCCTGAAACCAGATCCTTGTTTTCCCCAGAATACTAGACAGATCCTTAAATTTCACAGACTGCATGGAAATTAGACAAATGCAATTGGGTTCGGACAAAATGATGAAGTGGTTTCAAAGCAGCTTTTTTTCCCCAAGTATTATCTATGGCATCTCCTGTTCCCTTAAAGTGGAGGGATCTCAGTCAGAGTACTGATGTGACAGAGGTGTTAACTTGCAATAAAATATTTTCAAACTGTAGGCCATGTTTGAATATTGTTTCCTATGCAGAATTACCATTGATTCTGTGGAATGCTGTTAGGTTTCTGCTCCAAAAAAAAAACCAACCCAGCTTGAAAGCAGCATGTTAATTATTTACACTTTCTGGCCCTAGCAGAGTGATCAGTTTGTGGTGAAACATTACACTAATAGCCGTGCTATGGGTTTTTTTGAAAGATCTCACAGAACTAAACAAATAATTAACTTTTGCTACATAGAGCATGAA